>JANIJG010002381.1:0-83352 GCA_024611175.1 Megaceryle torquata
TATGTGATCAACATACTAGCAATGGGGGCGTGGGTGCGTTGGCGAAAGCTGCCACACTCTTCCCTTATCCCCTTTCTTGTTCTCTGCGAGTGGCTTGAAGAACAGCTTTGCTTCTCCTCAGAAATGGTGTACAGCCTGCAGGAACTCCCTTTCCAGCTGGCATCAATCAGGTTTCATTCTGCAGTCATCTTGCAAAAGTCTGGAACCCTGCACTCTTTTTTGGGTGTTGATGAAAGACAAACCAAGATGGTCCATGACTGGGGGCCTTACCAGGCCCCACTGAGCAAATTTTCAGAAAATGTGTCTCTGAACTGTTGTGTGAAGAAGGATTAGGGCCGCAAGGTGGAGATGAAGTGGTGGTTTTGGTAAAACAGTTTTCGTCATTTGGTGACTGTTTCTGTCCTCTGAATTTGAGTGGTGTGCAGTGAGGGGCTGCAAAGCTTGAAGTACTGCTTCTCTTGTTGCAGTGTTCTGAGAGCGTGTATGGAGATTGTGTGGGAACTAAACCATGTGTTTTTTACATGAGGGTTGACAAACTACTCTGTAGTTTTCCTATGTGGTTTTGAGTTAAGCTGTAGTGCCAAGTTCCTTGTTCTTGGTGATTGCATATTGACAGACTCTTAAAAAGCAGGATGTCACAATGGCCCTTCATTTCCATTTTGGTTCTTCCTCCCTTGGGATAACGTATTGTTTTTTGCTTCCTATTAAGAAAACTGTATTCCATAGAAGAGATTTTAAGAAAAGAAATACAAATATTTATGTGGTTTTTTTCCTGTTGGGGCTTCAGTAAACAGCTCAATTTCTGTGGCAACACTTGTGCTAATCCTGATCATTCAGGAAGGATTGCTTCCCCAGCAACACCGCTGTAGTGTGATGAACTGGTTAGTCACAGTTTGTCATATATATGGGGAGTACCTTTCTATGAAAGATGTCTCAGGGCCAGCCATGCAATGAAAAGTAAAAAATGATGGAGTTTCCTCTCTCTTCCCTGCCCCTCCCTCCCCCCCCCTTTTTTTTTCCCCCCACAGAAGTAATTGTTCTGAAAGGTTTTTTTAACATTTAATGTTTTCAATCTCTGTGATTAAAATTCATTAGTATTTGTAACACTCAAAGCTTTCTCGGGGATAAATTATAAAGCATGACTCATTAAAATAAATATGCAGTTTTCCATTCTTGACACCTTTTAGCAAGGATGGGAGAAAGATTCCAGAAGTATTCTTGTTCTAAAATTTCTTTTTATTGTTACTGGCATGTTGATGTTAGGATGACTGCTAACTTGTGCTGTCTTAAAACATTCATCAGTATTGTAGGCATGGTGCTTAGGGACATGGTTTAGTGGTGGACTTGGAGGTGTTAGGTTTATGGTTGGACTTGATGATCTTAAAGGTCTTTTCCAACCTAAATGATTTCATGATCCTATAAGAGAGGATTTTTTCTGGTCTGGGGAGAACATAACAATTTTTACTATTTATCCCTTCTTAGGAAACAAGACAAATTTGTCTGTCCTCAACCTTCCGCTTTCCCCCAAGTCCTCTTCCCGTGAAAGTGCCTAGGATGCAATTACTGGAAGTGTGTGTGGGGGGTTGTCTATCAACATACTTTTTTACATGGAGATCATTCTTTTTACAGATATAGGTTTTAAGTTTTGCTGAATGTTGACAATATTGCTCAAGCATGAATCTGAAAAGAAAAGCTATAAAATACATGTTTTTGAGATGTGGTACAAAAGATATTTTTGCTCATAATTCGGTTGTATGTCATAACCTGAAAATTGCCCCTATTAGGAGTTTTGACTTTTAAAAGTTTTAAACCAAACATATTTAGAATTTATTTATACTTTATTTACTAAAAGAAACTATTACCAAATTATATTGGAATGGAACAGGATCCACTTTCAAATTATTTATGAATGTAATTGTACTGGTAATGAAATAGTGCTTCATGTTGTACACACGCAGAATTCCAGAGTTGCCAGAGATGATGGTAGTACTTGTAGAGTCCATGATACTCTTCTGTACCTTCTGTCTCATCACTGTCTGCTAGCTACCCCTCAGTCGTCTGGCTGTCATCTGCACTCAGAGATGGGGCTCTGCTACCTGTTGCAGTGGTGTGGGAAGGCTGGGTGCAATTCAGGTTTTGTTGTCTCCCTAGTAAAGCACCAGACAAGAAAATTAACATGCATCATAGTGTCAGTTGTCCTCATACAGAGGATCCTGCACCCTAGAGATGAGAGGAAGCAAGGCAGAAAACCTGGTGTGTAGCAGTGATTCTGAAGCTACCACTACAGGATAAAATCATGTAAATCCTGTGCACCTCTTCTGTCACTACTGTAGATAAATCTGTATACAGGGCACAAATGGTGGGTTGGTGTGGGGGTTTTGTGTGTTTGGTTTTGTTCTGCCATTTTATTTTTTTTACTGGGAAACCATTAACTTCATTTGCCAGTATATCTAGAACTCTATAAATGACTCACTGAGGTTCTCTGGCTTTGATTATTAAAAAATGTGATATGATGCATGATACTTTTTTTTTTCTCCGAATGTATTTTTTTGAACAAAAAAACCCATTTCTTTGAAGACACTTTTAAAATTTCACTAATCATCAACATACCTTTGGGGTTTTTTTAAGCACTTAAGTAACAAAACAGTCAAAATCAGATTTCAAGAAGAATTAAGCTAGCTCTTTAAATTGTTGATCTTTTGAGAGAGAAAAGTTTGAGAAAGCTCATTCATGAACTGTTCAGGCAAGAGTGAGTCTTCAGTGTTGATGTCATATACAGAATGGAGTGCTACATCATAGAAAGTAGTGTTGTGGGGAAGGGTGCAGAATTTGTAGATGAATAACTGGTAATAGATGTCTTTTGTGACACTGGCTAAGAGGGCTGATATATATGTTGAGGTTTGTATATGTGGATGCTCATTGGCTCTTATGTGGCATTAACAGAATAAGAACTTGTTTACTATGTTGCAGTAGGATCATCACTGAAAGTTTTTTTAAAGTGACCAGTTTGCAAATACAGAGAATGTGCCCCTGGAAAGAAACTGTAGAAGTTTAGCCTATTTCTCAGCCTCTTCTCCCACTTCTCCTCTTCCCCCTTTAAAAAAGCAGTCAATCAAGTTACAACCCCAACAAACAAAAACCTATGCAGTGGCTCTGTCAAAATTTATAGTTACTTTCCTAGAAAAAAGGTCCCTTAATGCATCTATTTGCAAACAAAGTTTACTTCTGTTTGTGCTCTTGCTGTTGGAACTTAAACTGGAAGCAAGAATAAATTTTACTGAGCTGTTAGAGTGTCTTTATGGAATCACAGAATGGTTGAGGTTGAAAGGGACCTTTGGAAGTTATGTTGTGTGAACCCCCTGGTTAAACAGGGCTGCCTAGAGCCATGACCAGATGACTTTAAAGTATCCTGAAGGATGGAGACTCCAGAACCTCTCTAGGCAACCTGTGCTACTGCTTGGTCACCCTCACAGTAAAAAAAAATTTCATGATGTTCAGATGGACCCTCCTGTGTTTCACTTTGTGCCCGTTCACTCTTGTCCTGTCACTGGGCACCACTGAAAAGAGCCTGGCTCCGTCATCTTTGCACCCTCCCTTCAGGTATTGGTAAGAGCTCCTCTTAAGTCTTATCTTCTCTGTGCAAACAGTCCCAACTCTTGCTCTAGTATGAGAACAGTCTGAAAGAGATACTCCAGTCCCTTTATCATCTTTGTGGCACTTTGCTGCATCCTCTCCAATATGTCCAAATCTCTCTTGTGCTGGGGTACCTGGAACTGGACACAGTACTCCTCCAGGTGTGGCCTTGCGAGGGCTGACTAGAAGGGAAAAACCACCTCCCTCAGCCTGGCAACATTGCTTCTAACACAGCCCAGGATACCGTGAAACTAGCTTGTCTTGCCCAGCACATACAAATGTGCTTATGCCCTGATAGAAATGTGGATGTGTGAGATTAGACTCTGAACCAGCTTGAAATGACGCTTGATGATGGTGTTTCTAATTGAAATTCTTCTTGCTGTTTTATACACAGATAAAATCAGATGACAGCACAACCATTCCAGCCTTGTCTTATGTAAAAAACCTGCTACGTTTCATCATCCAAATCAGTAATGACAGTAGGAAGCGGTAATGAAATTAGAAGTGACCCAACCAAAGAACTATGGGCTTTTATGTGCCTCCTGTTTTAGCTGTAGGATGCTATCCTTAAATCGTACCCAGGCACCTTTAATTATACAATTGGGAGCTCAGGTTGACCTGGCAAGTATGGCTGTGTAACATCTGTGCTGGGTATATAAAACATCATGCCTTGTCAGTGTGGCTGAGCTTCAAATCTTCTCTTCCATATTTTTCTTCTAAATTGCTCTCTTTTGTAGAATTAGTTCAGTTATAGTGGTTTCTTAATGTCTGTCACATGAGATACAGTACCTGACTGTGAGAGTGACTCCAGTCTGGTTTATCCAAGACTGTAAATAGCTAAGTGGCAAAAGGAAAAGCTTCTTATGCTACATCTCATCTGTAACTTCCCATGTTAATTCTTCTTTTCTGGTTCTGAGCAGACCAGCTGCATATTGCTGATGAAAAGCTAAGACCAACCCTCTTTTCCTTTGCATTGAAACAGATTGAAAGTGCTGCTACAGTCACTGGTCATCGATCAGCTTGTTGTGTGCTCGGGTTTGGGACTGAAGCCTTGCTCTCTCCTTTGATTTTTTGGTCTTTTGCCCTTCCCCCATAATATGTTCTAAAATGGTGGTGGATGTGCAAGTGCAGGCTTGAGACTGACCGTGTATGTATGCCCTTAGCACAAGCAAGTGCATCTTCCCCTTCTGTGTCATTCACTTATTTGTGTTGGAAGCTGAACTGAAGCTAAGCAGCATCCATTAAGCCAATTAGTCTGTCAGAGAAGGGCACTAGTGTTAGAAGAGTTGAATTGTGATGACTTTCTGTTCCAATGTTGCCTCTACTTGTATAACTATTTTTGTGTGTTTTGTTAACAAACCTGTATCTTAATGAGCTATGATCTTCAAGTTCTGTTAGATTTGTGAAAAAGTGTTTGTTACAATATTATAGGAAAGATAACAAAATTCAAACTCCCCGAGAAAATGTGTAATTTCATGAAAAGCAAGTGTTTCTATTCTTAGAGTTCCTATGTTCCCTTTGCCTACTGGTAAGATTTAAGTAACTTGGAACATGCACCAGATCAGTTTGGTGGTGTAACAGCTAGTTGCTTGTTTTGGCCAGATAACTTCAGTTTGCATGTGTGTATTTATACACACACACTTGTGCTTTTCTCCCTATAGATTGCTGATCATTGCCCCATTTTTCAGAAGCTCACAGAAGAGTACAAGCTGAAAATATGTAGATGATTGTGAAAATGGAATTTTATGTTACCATGGTTTGACAAGGATTTGAAGCAAATGATGATGTTATTAACTCAGTGTTGTTTTTTTCTTATGAAAAGATAACTATATTGTTCATTCTGGAATAATTAGTCTGACATTGTAGGAAAGTCTTAAATCACTGAGCATGCCTGTCAATTGAATTATTTTATTAAAGTGTTCTTATGTGCTTAGTAGTGCTCAAGTTTTAGATTTTTATGACTGGTTTGAACTTCACAACACATTTTCAACTGCATTAAAGTTCAGTTTTCTGTCGTAATCTTTTGTGTACAATTTAGATTTGCTTAAATATCATAATGAAACACATGAATGTTCATTTGTATCAATTTATTGTCTCCCAATGAAAATTATGACTTAATATAAACAGTATCTTGCTTATAAGTAGTTTAAGGTGCTAGTAAACTATTTTAGATATTGATGGCATTGTAAAACTCTTTCATCATAGTCAATATTTGATTTTTCAAGATACCTTTTATGTCCTGATACCACATTATTTAAAGACACTATCAGTCTCAGTAGGACTTTATAATAAGCCTTCCAAGCAGCTGCCAAGTGCAGATAGCCAACATTTACATTCAGTGTTGTGTGATGGTAGCTGTGACATGATTCCAATTAAAAGCTTGGTCTGCACACTGCAGATGTCTTCTGAATATTAATGTGTACTACAGACAGAGCAGATGGGATCTCTTTAAACTACAATACAGTGAATGTAAAATTAAGGTTGGGTTTCTGGTGGAAGCTGAGAGACAGTAAATTTTTTTTTCTTTGGTTTTTACAGATAAAAACTACAAGAATATCTGAGTATTATCATCTTTCTTTTCATATATTTCTTTACATATATTGTGCATATATATTGTATATATGCATCCAAATAAAGATATAGCATTGTGCCTTATTGAATTTGTCTTAAATGCCAAATGTGTGTAGAAAAATATTAGGAGCCCATGCAACATTTGCTGTGCCTTAAAATATGCCTCAGCCTAAAGGACAGATACGAGGCAATAGATAATAGTTGAAATGTAGGATGTCTATGGGTTATTTGAGGAGCTGTTAAATGAGAAAGGCTGTGTGTATATATGTGTGTGTGTATATTTAATTGGGATATGAAGATGTTATAGGAGGTGTGTTAGGAAAAGTTCAGCTGGGAAATGAAGAAAGTGACAAGAGCATCATTGGTGCACTGCAATGTAGTGAGTCAAACCCCAAGTTAGATGTCAGAAACCAGCAGCAATCCAGCTGTGAAAGTGTGTGGATTACCGATGTGGTTACTCTGCTTCTCTGGTGGTCCTTGAGATATGGAGTAAAGCCATGGGAGTAGGAATATATTAAAAGTCTTGTAAATAATGGGATGAGCATGGTATTGAAACAGAAAGTAGAAGGGTTTCTATGGGAGTGGGAATCGGATTTCCTTTTGCTGCTGCAGTTGTCTTGCTCTGTCAGGCAGAATGCAGGTGCATGAGAAGGGGATGAGCAGTTGTGTGAAAAGGCAGTGATAGGACATGTGAAATATGTAAATCCAGTATGCTGTTTAACTCACCTGTCTTATTGCTATAGCTGTGACATGTTTGTCTCCAACCCTTTTTATACTTAATTTTACAGTAGCTTGTACCTGAGGCTGTGTGAACTCTAGAGCCAGTGGTAGCATTTTCCATAGCACCTGTATGACTTCAAGGAAGATTTTCTCTAAGATCTATGTTTGGATTATGTTTTGCTATTGTAGTTATATCGCCTGGCTTGTACTTTTTGCAAAGTTAGTGGCCTAGCTGTAAAGAAGAGCTTCTTCACTAATCAAGGGTTCTTAATTAAATTGCTATAAGGTAATTTCAGGTAAATTGGCTGTGTGCTATTCCTGAGGAGACTATTTATTTGGTAAAAGTGTTTTTAAAATCTAGACCACAGTGAGACTGAGAGCAGAAGTGCCCATGAGGTTTGGGAGAGGACAGCAATGAGTGGGTGCTGTCAGAACAAGGAAGAGCTGTGTCTGAACCTCACTCAAGCTGGTTTTGATGGTGGTGTCCCAGACCATAGGTGCAGGTTCCATTTCCCTTAGGGAGGAGTGTAGAAATTGCCTGGTGAATCTGACTTCCCTGTCATGAGGGACCTTCAGTTCGTTGTTGCTCTCACTAAAGTTTTCATAATAATGTTTAATACATTCCGTTGTTCACCATAATGGTGGGACTTTTAATTAGGCTTCTGAAAATGGAATATCAAATAATCTTGGCTGAATCCAGTGGCAGGTCAGGAGAGACTAAGGATGTGCTCTTTGTGACTTATGTACCTTATACTTAACAGAGTCTCTGTGCTGTAATAGAAGGCAAATTAAATAATAGTGAAATGTATAAAAATTTGTCTCGGGTTCATGTGGGGATTTTTAATATCTTTGTTTTAACTTTATTCACATTTCATTCACCTGTACACAGTTCATTAATCTTTCACAAGAAGTATATGCAAGAGGCACAACTGGAAATAATAAAAAATGGAGTAGCTTACCAGACATAGTTCAGTGACATTTTTTATGACCCATTTAGAAAATATCTCCAGGATTTCAAAGTACATTTGGTGAAACTCAGCTTTCCAAATAAGCCAAAAGAGGTTTAAGTGTTGTTAGCTTGTAATATAGAGCAATGACTTTGCACTTCATAGCAAATCAAAGAAGAAAAATCTGGTCAAAAGTCTTTAGGGTTTGACTTTTTAAAAGGTATGAAGATGTGAAGTTAAGTCTTCTAAGTCGTCTTAGAAATCAATGCCATTCTAAAAAAGCAGTTATACAAAGTGTTGCTTTAAATGAACTGTAGTTTGTCAGTCACACATTGCTTTAAACAGCACTTCTGAAGTTTCTACCAAAAAGATTTCAGACAAAATATGTCTTCGTTACATTTCAATTCAAAGATCTAAAATACTCTGAGGTATTAATCTTCCCGCCTAATACATCTATGAATTTTGGTGGGTGTGAAAATATTTTCTGGTAAATAAACAGGTGAAGTTTGCAATCAGGACTGGTTAGAGAAAGGGAAGAGTCAAGAGACTTGAAAGATGAAGAGTCTGTTCTTCCTTTGCCACTGCCCCTAGGTGTGAAGGTGAGTTGCCCATACTTCTTACTAATTGGGAAATGCCTTGTAGTTCCCTAGAAAAGATGCAACTCTCTTTTCCTGTATGGAACATTTATTTTAAGGAAACTTGCAGTTATTTCTCCTTCATGTGATGTTTCTTTTACTCTCTGGTCTCATATTCATCTTTGACCCTTTCTGGCTTTTACGTTGTCAGAGTATTCCTATGAAAGTCACTTCCCGATACTTTCGGATCTTTTTATTATCTGCTTAATGTTAGGTTTGTAAGCCTAATGTCATTCTGTCTCTTTAAAACTTTTGTGATATTACTAATGTGGCTCCTTTGCTTCCCTATATCTGAAATGCCTTCCTCTTTAAGCTTGCTCCTAAAGCCCAAGCAAATTTACCTTTTTCACTTACTGTGATTTGCTGTACCCTCCAGTGTCTTGCCTTTTCTGACAGTACTTTGAAGATTTGTCAGTTGCTTCTTTACTCTTCTAGTTCTTTGCAGCATCTTTCCTTTTCTGTGCAGTGTATAATTTTGTTTTTATAATCCCTGGGGGGAAAAAAAAAATCCCTCCCAAGTCTTTCCTTTCAGTCCTTGACAATCTCTGTTGTAGTATAAGCATAGTTATATCTTTAATCAGTGTGAAGTATGTCCTTTCAGCTGAGATTGTACCTTAGCACTGGGCATTTGTCCAAGTTCATGTCTGTAAAGCAAGTGCATGCTTTATTGCTATCTCTTTGATCTTCATAATGCAGATTACTGTCATAAAAAATCAACACACACACAAAAGTATTGCGTTTGTTTAGATGTCTGAGACATGTCAGCAGGAAATAGGAGAGGGCTGTGTGGGTCATGCCATTGCAATGTCAGATAATACAGAGTGCTGCTTGAAAAGTATTTTCTCCTATGCTTAGGCTTCAGTGAGGTTGTGTTACCGCCTGAATTCTGAGAGCAGGATTCATTGCCTAACAGGGTCATGGTCCTTTTTTGTGTTGAGTTAATATCTGCTGAGAAAGATAATCAAAATAGTACCATGCACAACTGTTCAAATTCAATTGTGGAATGAGAACAGTGAAATAATGATACTTTTTCTAAAGTATCTTTAATTTAAATCCAAACAAAACTCCTAGCATCTTAGTCAAGAAGCTGTTATAACCAGAGGTTCACCCTATTTTCTTTCAGAGAGTCAAGCAAAGATTTATCTGTCTTTAATTTATCAGCTGTTTAAATCCTGCCCATTCCAGAGTGCATATTCATTTTTATGTCCTTAAAAAAACAACAACAACAAAAAAAAAAAACCCAAAAAAAGAGCCAACCCAAAATAGCACAACAGCTTTAATAACTTTGTAAAACATCTTTTTTTAACTTACATAGATGCCTTTCTTGTTGATTCAACCTTTTCCCTTGGAAGTATTTATTATATCCTCTAAAAAAAATGAAACCAGGGAACAGGGGCTCCTGACAGTGTTTTTCCATTTTGTCAGTAATTTTTAACTCCAAAATAAAAAAATCAATTAAATTGGAGACCAGGATGTGTTGCTACTTTGGTTTTATGTTTTATTATTTTTTGATACTGATACTATTTTTAAATATTGGGAATCAAAAGGTGTGTATGCCTCTCTTACTTTTCCTGTGGCAAAGAGGAAAACAGTGTTTAGTATTAATGTAATCTTTGTTAATGTTTTCCAGCTTAATAGATGTAAAAGTCTCTCACAAGAAAGAAAAGTGTGTGTACATGAACAGTCCTGGACCAGGGTTTCAATTTTTCTGACTTTTTAAATTAAAAAAAAAAAATATTTTTTTTAACATTCCATGCTCCCTCTGCTCATCCTCTGAAAGAACTTACTTCCTCCCTAGTGTTTCCCAACCTTTATCTTCCTCTGAATATCTGGCACAATTCAGTTGACAACATCAGAATCTCTCCTGCCTGTCTCTAACCCGGTTCTGAGCTTGATCCTCTTCTGGGGGGGTCAGGAATAGAAGGAAGAAAAAAAAAATAGTTGGCACCTGTAAAACTCTTCCCTGTTTCTGTTTGATTTGCTGTTCTGAGAGAAACGTAGACATATGTACTGCAGGGTTCCAGAACTACCTCTGAAAAGAATGTAGTAGTTTGTGGCCCCATTGACGCTTCCCATCTCATCAAGCAGTGATCTGGAAGGGGTAGGTGGAATATGCCACTGTCCAGAAGGGACATCCTGAAGGAAATCACAGGTAAGTAACTACTGTGTTAGTATCAGCCACAGGGAACCCCATTATTTTACTTGTTGAAAAATAACTTCAGATTTGCATATTTGATGATGGAAGTCTTGTTTCTGCTATAGCATTACTTTGTAATTACAATCCTAAAATGTTGATACTTGAATCTTTCAATTTTCTCACAGTTGTGATGGTTCATATTCATGGAACTCCATTAACATCTTGGTGTGCAGAAAAACAGTTTGACAGCTGTAGTCTAGCACTTCCGTATTGTAACTTGATATAACATTCCAAGGCGACAGTCACGCCTCGGATTTATACTCCACTCTGCTTCTGGTATTTCAGCTTTAATAGTTTATAGTGTTAACTCCCATATTGTTTGGATAATCTTAATTGACTTGTTAAATAAGAACAGTTTACAAACTGTTTCTCTTTTTGTCTCTGTTCACATAGGTAGATTCTGTGCTGTGATTCAATGGAAAGTACTCTGGAAATCACTGATTTCTGCAGATTTGTTTTAATAAAGCTGGTATTTTATGCCTATGCCCTATGAACTCTGAGTGTTGTAGTCTTGAATTTATGCAAGCTATTATAAACTTTGCTCTATCTTTCATCAGGAGACTTAAAAACCAAAATAATTACATTGATTAGAATGTTAACACAGAAGTTCTGCTTTGAATTTATGTGCATAATAGCGTAATTTTGCTGCGATAAATTGTATATGGATCAGAAACAATCAGCATATGGGAATCCCCCCCTCCCCCATTGTAATTAGGAGGTGTTCACTGGTTCTAGTATAAAGCAAAGTGCTTGTTGAGGAAGAGAAAGTTTTCAAGGCATCCAGTACACTTAGTACTCTTAAGCTCATGTCTGGAATGCCAGTTCTTCATTTGTCCCGGAGTTTATTTCCTGTGACCCTGAACTGATCTTCTGAGTTTTATTTATCCTTTCTGTAAGAATTTACTGTTGTTAGTATGTGTAAGAAGAGAAAAGCGATAGCTGGGAGAAGGTTTGTTGTAATTTTTCTGTTAATTTCAAGCTTTAGTGTCTTCTGTAACTGTACAATGCCTGTAAGTAGTATAGAGAAATAGCTTACACTGTTACGGTAGTAGTGTAAGTTTTAAAAAGCTTGCTGGTGTTTTTTCCAGTCACTTTTCAGTACACTGTCAAAGAAGGGATCCCACGCACTGGGAAAAGCATTTTTTTAGAGCTGATTTGAAAAGTTGGAGAATGATTTTACTGTCACTTGCTTGGCTTAAATACTTTAATTATTGGTTTGGTTTTGAAAGCAGGGGTAAAAAAAAGGTAATATCTGTGTCCTTTTTCTTTTATATACTTGTTCACCTGTGGGGCTGAGTTTTAGCACTGGCTCATAACCACAGTCAGAACTCACTCTTAAATTAACTGTGGTGAGCCAAAGTCCAGCATCAGCTAGTTCAAAGAAAATCTCAATGCCAAAGCAAATTTAAGAATATTGGAGAAATTCCTGTTGTGGGTTGTTGTTTTTTTTTAACTTTTGGAAAATATTTAAAAAATAATAACTCTCTTTTAAAAAAGTCTGTTTGAGGTCAGTAGTTCCCAGCATTAACACATGCCAGTCTTTTTCTGAAATTTATATGCCTGATCTTTCAAGAGAAAACTCAAGGAAATGTAGCCAGTAATAGGTGGTAGTATAGCTACATGGCAGCAGTGCTGTTTGATACAAGGTACTTTTATGAATTTAACTAGCATAATGTAAGGTATTAATATATTTAGGCGAATGATTCAAATAATTTTTATTATATAAATGGAATAACACCTTTACTTTGAGGAAAAAGGGTTGTGCAGTCTTTTATTAGCATCTATGTACATGACTGGTTTTTACAGAGTTAGGTGATTGAAGGTAGTATAAAATGTTTTTGAAATTGGGAAGCTGAGCACCTTTATAGCTTGTTTCTTTGCGTGTTTATGGTATGTGTGGCATTCTTATATGTGAGTGAATATCTTATTTTTGTTTGTTTATTTGTTTCTTTTTTTCTTTCTTTTTTTTCTTTTTCCCCAGTGCAGGAAAAGGAGAATGATGCGTGAGATTAAGTGATATTGACATGAAGTTGATAACTACTTATTTAGTAACTGTTTGATTTAAGCTAGAGAACTGATTCTAGAAATTACAATTGTAAATAAAGAATCCTACAGCCAGAAGCCTGTAATTTTTTTCCATCTGAAATGACCCCTGTTAAGCGTTCCTATCTGGTGTTTAATTCAGCCTGTGCCTCACGACAGTATGGAAAATATCCACGTGTTCAGCAGATGTTTATGATTTTTCTTGAACAAGATTGCTTTCCTGAGTCAGGTCTGGCAAAGCTGTGGAATGTACAACTTGATCTACCTTTCCACTGCCAGTTGCCAGGGAGGAAATTGGGCCATTTTGGTCTCTTCTTGTACAATGGTTTAATATACCTCAGTTTTTGTTGTGTTTACCCAATAGCTGGGTCTTGGCTCCCATGAGCCAAGTAAAAGAAGGGACTGTGCCAAAGGTATGAGACATTTTGAACCTGAATGTTGCTGGAGGTTTTGACATAATGGAGAGTTTGCAATGCTATTGTCTTGCAGCAATCTTTTAATCTCATGATAATTTCTGCAATTAACGTTGTAACTGACCTGATACATGGCCCATTGGTGTGCAGGAGGGAAATTCTAACTGTAGGTGCAAAAAAATTGAATTTTCCTGTTTCAAAGCAGCAATTTCTTTTTATTGTTGAAGATACCAGCTCTGCTGAGCGGTACCAGGTTGGTGTGCTGGATTCACTGTGTTCCTCTTACACAGGTGTGCTCTTATGGCTGTGCTGGAGCAAGAGGTTGTAATTAGTGTATCCAGTGCTTTAATTAGCTAGTGCTTTAAATTAGCTGCCCTTTAGTGGCCAATCTAGGATATAGGCTGGGTTAACTGTAAATGTATTATTCCCTTCTGTTCCATCGAAGTTTTTGGAGTTTATCCACAGATTAATCTAGGTGTATGTGGGACCTTCACAAGTTGTTCTCTCAGCAGGCTTTTCTGTGTACTTCTGTGGCATCCTTGTGTTTTGTTATTAGAAGTGGCTATACTGTCAGTGCTGTATGGCAAATAGTCATAAACAAAGAGAGTTTTTCATTAGTAAACCAGAACAAAAGAAAATTATAATCTTCTGTCTTAGGAAATGTCAGATTTTTTTCTCCTTAGCATAAAAATAGTCATCCTCTGACAACATATAAAAGTGAACCTGACATTTTATACATGTTAAAATCTGTCACTGGTGTAAGTAAAGCAAACTATCATTTTGATCTTAAAAGCTTTGTGGAGGCAGAATAATAGTGCTCTTTTAACTGTCCTTAAAAGGTTATGTGTTTTTCTTGTTAACATTGTGGAAAACTTGATGCTGTTTTGATGACACTGAACCCTGCTATGGGATAAAATGATGAAGATTCTAAAAGAAGCTATAGTCTTTGAAAAATGGATTATTTTTTTTCTCTGGTACCCAAAGTACGTCAGAGTTTTTTGTAATATATTAGTTCTGTTCAAAACTGTTAAAATGTTACTCTTAAGCATGAGTAAGAAATGAGTGTAATAGTCAAAATTGGAGAAGAAAGTCTGTGCGTGTCTGAAATAAAATCATGTATTAACTTACTAGTGGGGTTGATTAAAAGTATCTGAATATGAGACTAGTTAATCATTTCATTGAAACTGTTATGACCTAGGTGAGGTGCTTTTATTGCAAATTTAGGAAATTATGTTTTGAATTTAGTATTTCTCCTCTAATAAATTACTTTGTAGCGGGAGCTGAACTAATTGGATTTGGTCCTATTCTTCAGTATCTTAGAACTGGTGGGCATTTGTCTGCATCCCTAGATAAGGTGTAAATATGCTTGCCAACTTTGAGTCGTTGCTCAGTAAACTGGAGCTAAGAATGAACGTGCTGTTGCAGGGCAGATGTATGTCTGGAACAGTATTTTGTTGCCACTGGTGGTCACAGGCAGGCCATGTGGAAAAGTTAAGAACAGGGCAAAATGTATGAACATTTTTAGTTCACCGAGTTGCATGAGCAAGTTTGTTTAATAAACTGGAATGTATCGCTGTTCCAAATGCCTGTCTCCCCCTAAGGTGATAGAAACTTGCATCTTCATGTCCTTTGACAAGTGCAATACATGCTGCTCTTATTTTCAGGAAGGGTTGCTGCTGTCAAAAATTGCTTAAAGGTTTGAAAAATAAAATTTCTTCAATTCTCAGGCTTATCATTGAGTGGTTTTGAACCTCTTCAAAACTGATGTAGGAAACATTTATTGGTGTTATTTTTATAAGGATTATGCCATGTTATAGAAATTTAGGTCTCAATCTAAATTGTAAAATTCAAAATAATCTTGTTTTTATTCCTTAGCTTCTTGTTGAGTATTGTCTCCATGTTGATAGATTTGTATGAAAGCTGTATGGAGTTAACCTGATTCTTTTTCACCCCAACCTCTTCTTTCTGCCGATTTCCCCTATCATTACAAAAGAATACACAATAATAATTTTGATCTTCTTTTTCTGGTATTATTCTCAGTTATATGTTTTAATGTAGACACAAGGTGGTTGTAAATGCTCAGAAGAAGCTTGAGTTCTTGTGAATTTGCTGAAAGCATTGTCATTCGTACCCTGGTGATGCTGAGACATTCAGAAGTTTCTAAGTGATGGGAGCATTAACATTTTGGTAGCATGTGTTTAGTAAATCTGGCTCTGTGATGCACATGTTTTGTTGTGCCTTATATAAAGGTTCATCAAATTCTTAAGTGTTTAAAGAATGGAATAGAAAGGTCACTGGTTGTATCAGGAAAAAAATGCAATTTTCAGTTGAGGGGAAGAATAATGGGGAAGTGTGGAGCATTCAGAATAAAATTACTTTGGTTCTTAGTGGTGAAGGGATGCACGATGCTTTGGTCTTGTTCTGAGTGAAGCTTTACAGGTTGGTTGTTTTTTTGTGAGTTGCTTCAGTCTCAACACAGACAGTGACTTGGTTACAGTGAAAGGGGGAAGGAATGCTGTTTACTAAAGATAGGGTTAATATCAAAATGTATGTGAATAATGAAAGTCAGGAAGTTAATCCCAAATTAGAGATAAAGTTTAAATACCTAACAGCATGAACAAAGAAGCAATAAAACAATGGATCCTCCATCTCCAAGTTTTTTACTTTAAATGTGTGCCCTTATGGAAGATAGGCTTGGTCAGGGACAGGTGACTGGAGTGAGTACAGGAGCACTGCCTTGACAGTTAACGTGGCTTGTGTTGTGTAGGTGTATAGAACTGTTTAACTAATAGGTTCCATCAACTTTTGATCTGTGTTAAGTAGATATAGCTGACTTAAAATGCTTGAATGTTTTGTTATAATGCCAAGTAAAGTGGGCTCGAAATTGATGATAAATTAAGACTGGGTAACCTATGTAGAGGCATATTTTTTTCAGAATTGGTTAAAAACCCCCCAAACTGCTTACCTGCTATCTTAGCATTTAATGGTTTTCTAGAAAATCAAGTTTAAACTTTGAATAAACACTTACTGGCTGTCAAGTAAATGAGCAAAAGCTTTTTTTTTTTTTTTTTAAAGAGATTTGTATGGGATTTGTGTAGTAAAAGTGTATCCTGATTATCCAAGATGCTGAGCTTTAAGTTATAATATTAAATAGCATTTGTAACTTTGTTTTGTTTATTTTGCAGCTCCGGTCGTTAACAGATACAACAGAAGAGTATCAGGTATGATTTCCTTTTAAGAATTTAGTATTTCTGAAAAAGTTTTGAAATGTCTATTTAACTAGAGGAATTACAATAAAAATGACCTTACTGTTCATCACTGCCCTATTTTGCATACTTCTTGCAGTGTTTTTATTTGAAATAATGAAAATTATTTCTAAATATGCTGTAGAAATAAATGAGCAATGCCACTGATAGTAGTTCAGAAAGCAGTTCTGTGGATGATCACAGACTATTGAAGCAACATCAGCAGTAGTAACAATTCTGTCCAGTAAAACTTCCCACAACTTTTATGCAATGTAATACTTAGGGTAAAGGCTTGCTTTGCAGTGACTTGAAGCAGCAGCTTCTTTTTGCCAGGACACATCTCCTGATCTTTCATGTTGCTAAGAATCTTATCTCTGGTTAGAATACAGAAATATGGGAATGCAGGGGGTTCCTTTTTTGTTATCTGCTTGTGCACCTGATATTTAAGGTTGTCGAGTTTGTGGCTGTTTGCTTGTTCTGGAGATGCAAATTATACTTCTGTTTTGTTTTCTGTATTATCCAATATTAAACACTTCAGTGAGTAGCTGTTATTCCCAACAAATTCTTTTAAAACTCATTTTTGAACAGTATCACATGAACAAAAAGTTACGTGTTAGATGAAAAGGTATTATATAGCTTTTTCATTCTAGGTACAGTGTGGATTGCTTTGCATATGTTACTTTTTTTCTTCAGTTATGTAATTGTAACATCTAGCTGGTCTAGGAAGTCATTATGGTTCTGATTTGAGAAATGCTTTTATAAAAATGCAATGCATTCAGTGTTTTCTCTCTAGTTTTCAGTTCAAGTCTACTTGGTTTGTAACTTCTGTGTATTATCTGCCATGTTCTTTGTTATGATGGGTATGGTGGGGCACCATTGATAATATAAATGACATGTAAATATATATGAGAGAAATCCATGTTTAATTTTACCTGCAAAATATACTCATGCAGTTCAATTGTTTTACTACTAGTTGCTTGGGGATGATTAAGGATATGACTTTATGCCACTACATGTAAGTAATTGTGAGTATAATGAAAACTTAATAGCTCTTAAAAATTGATGGTGCTGGTACTTTTGGTATATTATTACATGAGGAATTTAGGCAAGACTAAACTGTATCTTGATGTATAATGATGGAGCTTAATACTCTGATAGTAAATATTGGAAGTCATACTTTGTAGGGTATCTTCATCTGGAGAGTCACAAGATATTTTCATTTCTCTGCTAACTGAACTAATCCATCCTGGAACCTGCTGACAGAGTAAAATCTTAAAAATGAGAAGGGAATATATCCCAAGATTTAAATTTAAATGAAGGCTGAATTATTGCTGAAGTTAAAAAGTTGAGCCTTAATCAGACAGTAGTTGTAATCTTTTTGAATCCTTAATACTGAAATGTAATACTGGTGCTCTCATTGTCCTGAGCTACTCTTAGTTAAAAAACAGGTTCCTTCACCAAAGGGTTCTAAAGGTTAATGTGACCAACTAAGTAGCAAAAATAAAATTGAATTTCTAACTTAAGCAATTAGATTATGGAGGACTGTTTATATGCTTAATAACACTGCTGCTCCAAGAACTACTAGAGTAATTCAAAGTTTACAGTAATGTCAGAATTCTCATGGAGACAAACATTAATACAATATGTGTGTTTTATTACTGTGTTTTAAATACTTCTCACTGTAAAAAGAATATTTTTTTTTCCCCACCACTTCCTGTATATACACTGTACAAAGTCACAGTCAGCGTGGGATTCGCTGAAGTGCGAAGGACATGCAGACAGCATCCATGCATGTACAAGGAGACCCCCATTTTCTTTCTTCTGGCAGGAAAACTACAAGAAACTAACTGGGCTGGGGGTTGGGGGGGAGAGAGTTGCCTGGTTGGTTGGGGTTTTTTTGCACTCCATTCCTGCTGTGTCTGTCAAGAAGTTACCAAATAGGAACGAGACTGGCAGGTTCTCCCAGGTTACTGAACTCAGCCCCCTGCAGTCACAGGCAACCACATTTTGTAATCCCTTGCATAAAATGAACGACTGATTTGCTGGCTTTGGTGCTTTGAATTTGATTTGATTTCCTTGTGAGATGTGTTAGGTTTAAAGAGACTTTTCATTTTGTAATTTTTATAGATTTTTTTTTTCTCTGTAAGCCAACAAGTAACAAACCAACACTGCATTATGGATTGCTCAGCATAGTGTCTAAATGTATCTGGTTTTAAATAATTAATTAAAGCAGAACAAACCATGGAAAAGAAATGCTAACACACATTTTCTCTGTAAATTGCATTTAGTGTATTCTTTTCCAGTCTTCTGTTTAGAAGAACATTCTGCTAGTCTGTGTTGAGCCTTGTCAGTTATATTTCTACTGGCTGTTGTCATGTGCAGTGTACCTTTGTAAGGGGACTAAAGAGCAGAGCTGAATGGTTTGCTGGTATCAAGATTTACATGCACAAAATTGTAGATTTACAGTTTTTCTCTGGAAGAATAAAATAGGAAAAGATTTTAAAAACTAAAATTGGACATATTGCCTTAAGTCTTTACTTCAAATAATTTTTCTTGTCTTTTAAGCGTTTTTCTGTCTAGGGAATTATGGCATTGCTCCCATTGTGTGGTGGGTCAAGAATGAAATTTAGAAAAATAGAATTCTAATTAAAGGAAAAGATAATAAAGTATTGCTTACATTATATATATGCTGTTTAGGATGGGCTAATAATCCTTCTGGTAAATACTTCAACTAGATACATGTTCTTGGAGGCTAACAATTGTTTGTGATAATCTCTTACATGTAGCAGTTACGGAGTCTCTTTTAAACTGCTTTATTAATGTCCTCAATATTAAATTAATCCTGGTCAGTTGTGATTAGCTGCCTAAAGATAACAGGATGATCAGGATTTCCTTGATGCACAAATGCAAAAGCTACACAAACCCATGTTGTAATGATTACTGAATTTTCATACAGGTGTGTCGGTTTTTTTTTTTTTTTAGTTCTGAAACATCTAAACCTGGAGTTCCTGACTGTACCAGCAAATATTTCTTTAATGATTGTAAATATTTAGCTATCATTCTTTAAGACTGACTCAAAATATGAGTTTTCTGACACATGGCAAAAACTGGTCTGGAAGTTTATTTTTGCAGTTTTTGAAAACTTTGAGCAAATGAGTTTGCTTCTAGTTTATGCAGTATCTCAGTAAGATACTGAGGAAATCAGGATTTAAGAAAACTGCTTGAGAAATGGTAATCTACTAGAAAGATCAAGATGACCGTATACATTTAAACCTGTATTGTTTATATTCTTTTTTTGTCTGGAAGAGGAATGAATTTTAGTTCTACTCTTCTCAAATCATTGACCAAAAGTGATGATACTGCTTTCATATACCGTAAGTGATAGTAACACATTCTAACATACTTCATCTTTCTCACCCCATAGTCCTGAGAATATGGAGATTGGTTCTGCTCACTTATGCTCCCCATTTCTGCAATGTTTGCTACTTATTCATCACCTAGGCTGATGTGTTCCCTGAGAGGGAGTGAGAGTGTTGTCTTTCTTGGCATTAAACTCTTCCAGGCAGTTTGACAGCCTTAAAGGCTTTGCAGGGAAAAATCCATTTGCTTCTTGACCAGAGAAACATGGCTTTTTGTGCTGTTTCAGCCAGCAAAGCAGGAGTCTGTGGGTGGAGTGGTGAGAAACGCCATAGACTGTGCAGGAGGGTCGTCCTGGGAAAGGGGGACTTATCTAATCGTGTTTGTGGAATTATTTATAGAAGTGCAGAGTGGTCAAGTAGTGTTCTCATGGAGAGAGAAAGCCTTTTCCAGGAAATGCTATGAGGTGGAAAGAAATGAGAGCTTAGTGTTCCCTTAGAAATGTATCTAATGAATAGATTACTCATGTATAACATGTTTGGCCATTGTTTTATGGTATACACACAAACACCAAGCCTGCTGTTGGTCAGTTCTAATTTGTATCCAGGCTGGTTGCTGATGATTAAAATAATCCTCTGTTTGCAAAATTGTAAGTTATCCTTATGTAGAAACTAAAAAAAAAAAACCCCAAAAACCAAAACCCCCACCACAAACAATAAAACAAATCCACTAATTTAAAAATCTCTTGGCTATAAGATGCCATACACTGTGGTGCCATGGTCAATTTCAGTGCTAATTACCCAGCACAACAGTTGTCTTGCGGCTGCTTTAAGTGAATTAGCAATGTCTCAGCCTTCTGCTGCTCTGAGTAACTCATGTTACACGGCTTGTGGACTGACTCAGTCTGCCCAGGCTTGGTTTGGATGGCCTGAAAACCATACAGATTATTTCCTCCCAAGAGTTGGACTGTGATGAAATTCATACTTGCTTGATTACGTTTCTTGATCTTCCTCCAAGCACAGGGGCTTTTGGGAAACTTTTTGTTAGTCACTTCCTTTTCTGTAGTGAAAAGAGACCGCAGAGAGTACCAGTGAGTACTGGTCAGACCTTGGTCAGTGACTACAGGATTCAGGGAGGTGGAAGAAATCAGTGATACTTCCTTTCTTAATAATATCAAAGCTATTTCAAAACCAGAGGGAAGAGATCATTGATATGTGTCCTATTGTAACAACGGATATATAACATTGAAGGGAAATTTGCTGTTGGAAGTATATGAATGAAAGTTAATTGTGGTTTTGGAATGAAGAGTGTGATGCCTACTGCAGTCTCACTTGGGCATAGTTTTTCCTCTTAATTTTAGCATGTTTCAGAAAAGTGAAGTTTTTTGCTAGATTTCTGTATTGCCACTTCTAGACACCTTTGATTCATTCCACAGAACACCCACTCTCCAGCAGACTTGCTGACTTCTTCATGGGATAGAAAAAAAATCTGACAAAATATGACACCCGTACTGTACACGTGCAACAGAAGGTTTTCATCTGTTTCCTCCAGTTATTTCTGTTTATCTGAACGATCAGATACAATTTATCCCTCTTGCATGTTCCTGTACTCCCTCAATTTTATTTTGGCCTCTGTGGGATAGGAATGAGATGACATTTTTCACATTCAACAACTATATAAGCAGAATAACTGAATTATATAATCTAGGGAAGCAATATGTGAGAGTTATTTCCCTAATACTTTTATACCAGCAAAGTAAGATGACTGTCAGGATCTGTGACGGTTTTCATGTTAATATACAAAGTAATCAAATGAACCAGACTTGCTTCAGTTAGGCTTTTTGGTCGGGCAGCTTTCAGCAGAGACTCAGTAAAGTGAGAAGGATCAAATCTGTCCCTGGAATCAGATGCTAAGCCCTGTCCTAAGATATGATTGCTGAATAAATGTTTACATGTGTAGAGGATAATATTGTTTAAATGTTACCAAATCCTGTTTTCCTGTGTACAGTGAACATTAACATTGCTGGGGACACTGACATTTAACATTGTCAGTGTTCCTAACAAATATTGGGTTTGGAATCAGTATTTTTCAATATTTTTTTTCTTCTCTATATAGCAATCTGATATGAAAATATGGGTCGTGGGTTGTTTTGTTTTTTTTTTTTTTTTCTGTTTCTTTGTTTCCATCTTCATGTAATATTCAATATGCTATTTTAGTGGGTGTAGGTATAGACTTTTGTATTTGAGTAATGTATAAATCAGTGTCCCCTGACAGTTTCTGGCCGCTTCTTTCCTTATAAGATGAACTTCTGTAAGAGGCCTGTACAACTGCTGGTACTTTCACAATGAGGGGACTCTTTACCTTGAACTCTTCATTCTTCTTGCTCCTACCGAAGATGAGCAATCATCTCAGAAAGTAGATATGTTATTCAAGTCTGGTATCTCTCTGGGCTTTCTAGTGAGATAGAGCATTTTCTTCACACCCTGGCAAGTTGAGATGTCAGGATATGATTAATGTTATGCGTAGTAAAATATTTTTAGTACCTTTTAATCTTTTACAATGTCAACTTTTAAAAGATCATTTTCTAGAAAATCTTTTATATTAATTATCGCCATACAGCATATTTGTATTTGGTAAAGAATACAGTTTTCAGGTCCTCTTAAACAGGACATCTAAATAGTAGCAATGAAGCCAGAAGAAACACTTTTTTTGGGGAGGTTGTTTTGAGTATTTCCTCTTGCAAGATACTATCTACCACTTCAGTGATTAAATCTCATCACTTCAAATCGAGAGGAAGACTGAGTGCCTACCTTTCTGTGCCATTCTCTCTGCTTTCTACTTACCAGACTGATTATCAGAGGATGACTTGAAAATCATGATCTTGTTTCTTCTCTTGCAACTATTTAATGAATTTCTATATTGATTATTCACCATCTTACAAAACTGATGGCATAATAACTTATGAACATAATGGCATAATAACTTTTTAACTTTTGAGTTCAAAAATTCACATTTTTGAGAATGGCACAAACATCTTTATTATTTTGACAACCTGATGCTTCTACAGTATTTTTTTTGCTAGCCCTAATGATTTCAAAACTGATATAACTAGAGTGAAAATAATTCATTTAAAAAAATGTTGATATGAGCAAAAGCCAAGTGTGTAGGATGACAGATGAAAGTGGTGATAAATTGTGTGGGTGCTCTCCTGTAAGAAAGTGCCTGAATCATTATTCTTAAAAAAAAAACAAACCCAAAAACCAAAACAAAAACAAAAAACCAACCAAACAAAAAACCCCCCACCCAAAACAACAACAAAACAAGCTTGTTTTCTGTTTGCAGTATTGGGACTTGACATGTAATTGGCATCCAGTGAATTATGAAAAGCTTATTTTTGGAAATGAACAGTTGTGACTTCACAATTACTTGGATTTCACACTGTTGTGAATAATTCAAATTCTGCTTGTAATTGATAGACCTTTTTTTTTTTTTTTTAAAGACCTAAAGAGAAATACAGCAGTTAATGAGCATCATTATTTAAGACTTAAGTCAGTGCAATACCTGGCCAGACAAAAGCTTATCCAATCTACTGAATGCAAATATATGTGCGACAGTAGAGCAGAACTAATTGAATTTTCTTTTTTTTTTAATTTATCCTTTCTAAATAATAGCTCATGCTTGTAGTGTTCCGTAACAATTAAAATTTGTTCATCTGAAGTCAGATATTTTAACTCAAATTAGTCCTTATTAGTTGGGAGAATAAGGTACAGCTATGCACATTTATTAAGTAATTTGTTCAGTAAGGAGCAGTTTTTCAAAAGTGTTCAGGTGGCAAAATGTGCAGGTGATTAACTTTCATTAATTCTTTTACCTTAACAATCTTTAAAGAGTCTACATAAATGTGAGTCTGTATCTTTAGATACATAAATACTTCTGAAAATATCAGCCTTCAGCTGGTTTTATAAAAGAAAAGTTAATTCTCTTGCTTTTTAATGGGTTGGAATTTAATTTTCTTTTTTTGATGTGCGATGGAAGAGGAGAATTGCCCCCTTTTTTTATTGTTTTTCCTTTTTCTTTCATTTTTGATCCAAGCTGGTTTTTAACATGTGAATTAAATTAATGAAAGTATTCCAATATGGTTTGTTGTGCACAAGAAACTGAAAGCAAACACACTGGAGGAAATGTCAAATGTCATGATACATGCTACAAAGACAGTTTTATACTTAGTGCAAAACATGGTGCTGTCTCGTATATATGTGTAGTGACTTCAGGAGTTAGATGTGCATTGTGGTTTTTTTCCTGTGAACAAATAAGGCAGCACTTTATCCCTTTATATTAAAAAGCTTTAGACAAAAGTTATAGATGTTAAGCTCTTCTATTCATTAATACCTCTCAACTGTATTTCCAGGAAATGAAATACCTTTGTTTGTTGAGCCACTAAGGTTGAGAGCGGACTCCTCCCAAAGATGAGTTGCATCAAGTCAAACAGTTACACTTTCCCTGTTATTAACAACCACCAGGGCATCTGAGTTGCTCAGAAGCTGCTCAAAAATGGGAGTAGCTGCTGTTTTTTCTTCAAGGGATGGGACAGAAGGTTTTTCTACTCCCTTCTTTGCCTGTGCCCAGTCAATTGAAAGCACAGGGACCTGGGGGCTTCCACATTGTTGCTCTGCACGCGATTCTTTTGTGTCAGAGAAGCTCTAGCTTTATACTGGTCCCTGTCACTAGAGGTAAATAGGCATTACTTGTTCCATTAGGGGTAATGTGATTTTTAATGTATTTGGGCATTCTCTAGAAAACTTTAAAAATCATATCTTTAGTTGCTGAACCATTAATTTTGGAAATGCCTTCTAACCCTTTGACATCCTTCAATTCTCTGTCACAATAGACTTCCGAAAGATGTGTGCAATTTTTATTGCTAAATATCTACTATAACACACAAATGCTTCAGTGCACTTTTCCCAAGATGCTGGTGGTTCCTTTGAAGTATTATGTGCCTTACTGTAGGTTTAGCAGTTCACATACCAGAGTCACAAGCATGAAAACAAAAAATGACTTGATCTGGAAACTGAAAGAGAATTTCTTATTTCTATACTGGGAAAACACTTTTTATGTTTTCTAGATTACCTTTGCTATCTACTGTTTGTAACTAAAAACAGTAAAATACATGCCTTTTTTTTTTTTTCCTTTTTTTGGAAGGCATGTATTTGAGACATTTCTTGGAACTTGCAGTGTTTAGATGTATACTGAATGTAAAATGAACATTCTCCATGCTGTTTTTAACTGAGCTGAAGTGTTTATCAGGTATATAAACATTATTGGTGCTTAATTTCAGGTTTTACCTGCCTTGCCCTATGTAACCATTTAGAAATGTGCTAAGATTTGTGTGATGGGCTAAAGTAGAAGATCATTAAAGCAGAAGACTTCTACAATTGTGAATCTGAGTGCTCTGAAATAGTAGTAGCATCATGTTTTCCAGGAGACCTTTTTTTATGGATGACTATCTCATCGGTAAGGCTCTCTTAGAAGGCTTGAACAAGGTCAGCAGCATGTTTATCCATTTCAGTCTTCTGATTTCTTAACTTGCAAGAATAAAGATTGCTTCATTTGAATTTCTCAGGATATATAATGTCTAACTCTAAAATAACCTGCTGCCATTTTTTTTTTTAAATTTAGTAAAGGGAGTTGGAAACAGACATATCAAATTGTAAATTACCGTTTAAGATCAAAGGTGCAATATTTTGGGTTTGGTTGTTGCTATGTCAGAGCTGTGAACTTTGATACTGCTACATGGAAAGCTTGCTTGTTTTTAATTAGGCCTCTACCATGATGGAAAGCTTTTTGTTGCTTTTATTTTTCATGCAAGGTCCAGAGCGCACCAGTATCTGATGGGATACTGGGTTCTACTGTTGGGACTAGAGACATGGAAGCTGAAAGCGCAGGAGCCCTAGCTGTGGCTTAGTTAGCAGATGATTTCTGTGAAATCAGGTAATCTTGTCTCTTGGCTTCTCCAGCTGTACAGGAGAAGAGACTATTTGCAGAGTGCTGTACTTTGTCTACAGAATGCTTTCCAGTAAGATCTCTGTAAAATGCAGGATTTCAAATTATCAAAAATTACAGTCTAGGAATTATGTAGAACTGTTGGAATGTATGCACAAATGTGTATTTAGATGATGTAGATGCATTTTATTCATGTATTTTTGATAGTCTTTTATTCTGTGAAACAAATAGTAGCCTCATGAATTATTATTCTTTAGCACCTGGCTTCTGTGAGGTGGAAGGGTATGACCACTTGTGAGCAAGTAAAGTGGAAGGACCAGCTAAAACACTTCGCATAACTCATATGCAGAGGCATTAAGTAAATGTTGTACCTCTGTATAATTAAGCAGGCAGCTAGGTAAAGCAAATACAATGATAACCAACTGTTGGTTTAATAAAATAAAATTAACAAAAATGAAATGTCATGTTCATCTGGCTATACCAAAGATGTAGGAGAAGAGCCTAAGAGAATTCTATACTTACTCCTGCATTGGCACAAGTTGTTTTTTGGGTGTGTTTTGTTTTGGGGTTTTTTTGTTTGGTTGGTTGGGTTTTTTAATTGCTCCTGAATAACAGGATTTAAATAAAGATGTACAAGATGAGGATTGTCTTCTGAAGTTTCCTGGCAATTCAGTAGGATGTAGTATGTTGTGCCATCATGATCCGTCCCCCCGCAATTTGCCACTTACTCTGACAGGAAATGTCTTTCCAAAAGAAAATCCCAGGAGCAGGTTCTTGAGCATGCTAAGGAGCCTTTGCTCTGTGATTTGTCCAGTACCATGTGCCCCTGTGATGTGCAGGGTGGCTGTGGCAGAGCAAGGCCTGTCCCTTAGCTGGGGGCAGTTTCCTGGTTAGATACTGTGTGGTGCAGAAGGAGTTAAGCAAAGCAAAACAAAACAAAAAGCCAAACCCTGAACAAAACCCTACCTAGAAATAATAATTAAGTAGGAATGCATTGTATTGTAAGTTAAAAGAGCTTTATTTTTGTTTTTAAAATCTAGTTGAAGCAGTATTGTCTGCATGGAATTCTTTCATTATATGTACATAAAGACAGAAATCTAAAAGACTGTGATTATTTACTTTCCATTTATTATTCTACATCTTTCATCATCAAAGTTCTAGTTTGCCCTTAGGGAGATGTAATTGTATATGCTTTGCCAAATCTTCCTGTAGCAGAAAAAAAACCAAACAAACCAAGCAAACTTTAGGGCTTGTACCATTATAATGACTGATCTGCTGTAAGGCATCGTCCAAATTGTTTTACTCCATTTGATGATGAAGCTTTTTAAATAAGCATGTACACCCAGATTTTTATTATTTTATATAAATTTAATAAAAAATATTTGAGAAAATAATTCAGAATATATAAAATGAATGTACAAATAGAAATAGTTGTCAACCAATTTTCATCATTTTAAAGGGTTTATTATATTGCCTGTACTTATGCATCTTGGGAGAAAAATGTATGTGCATGTAGAGTTCAACTTCCTGCAAAATAAAAACCCTGTGTTATCCTAAAAGGTGACATTTCTAATCAATTATGCCCTCTGCTCGGAACTTATGACTGCAGTGTAGTATGGAGTAGGAATGTGTGACACTGGCATTACAGTTTTATCACAAGCCATTGTCACTGCAGTTGTTGCATTTCTGTCTTGATGGAAAGAAAATCTGGAGAAGTCTGATCTAGATAATACTACTGGAACATAAGTAATCTTGCTGAGGGAATGGTTATCAAAGGTTTCTAAAGGCAAGGATACCAAGCACTGTAATACATATTCCAGTTCTCTTCGATGCCCCAACCTCCCTAGGCAAAACCATCTGTCCAGAATTGTGCCGTGGGGCACCTGTGAATGAGAGTGGGTCCTTTCAGGCTCTGCCTGTGACCTCAGTTTTCCTGCTCTAGTAATTACAGTAGTGGGCCTTAAGAAATGTTAGTAAAGTCCACATCAGAGGTGGGCATTTTCAAGCTGAATTAGGGGCACAAGCAAAGTTTTGGGTAAACCGGGTGAACATTTTCACCTGTTACTGTGTATGTACAGAGAAGCAGAGCTGGGTGAGACAGTGCAGGATTTTAGGGCCTTACAGGCTTATCAGTGTTTCAGAGGCTTCTTTGCCTGACACGATTTGCGCAGCTTTCCAACCTGAGCAGGCTTTGGGACCATGCACAGAGCTGCACCTGAACATGTAATCCTTGCCGGCCTGAGCTGGTTTGGAACAGCCCTGCTGAGTGACTTTGTATCTTTGTAGTTAATCTGTAACACAGAGTAACTCTGCCTGTGAAGAACTGAGTTGGTTTTAATTTCCTTTTAATTTTAAATTAAATTTGAAGCTATTTCCAAAACTGAAAACCTGTTATTTTCTTTTGCCAGCTAAATTCATTATTTCTAGACATTTCTGAAAAAATCTTACACTTGATTTAACATTATATGGCCAGGCAAGTGGTTGTATGCTTGAATATTCTGCACTGGTATTTGACAAAGATTTGAGGGGGCATCATTTGCTCAAGTCCCAGTTGGTGTAAGTCATGTCTCAGTTATGCCTTCAGTATTAAAAATGAAGCTAGGAGGTGGTGGAGCTGCTGTGGGTACTCCTGCACCTGGGGATTTTCATGTAGCACATAAGACTGACCTTTCTCTTTACTTTAAGACCTGAGATCTGTGATTCGGGCTGGCACAATGACATTCTTATTAACTAAAAATTTACAAACGATTTCAATCAGTTCTCAGTGGATTAAAGGCTGACACAGCTGATTTGCCTGCAGATGGCTTAACTGTTTTTCAGGTTTCAGTGTTGCTTTTCTTTCTAACAGTCATAAATGTAAAAATTGCTCAAATAGCGCAAATGGCTGCTTGCTGGATCAAGGTATGAATCTGTCATGTGCTTTGACATCGTGAGATCTTTAACTCAGGAAAAAGTGCAATTTCTAAACCAAAAAAGTTGCTATCCAGCAACAGAAGTGAGAGGAAACTTGTTTCCCAAATGCAGAAAATACATTGAGCTGTGCCAGCAAAGACCTGTGTATAAGATCTGTTTAAGCTTCCTAAGTTAATCTCAACTACATCATTCTGGAAGTGTCTGCTTTAGCAACTCAGCTGTCGTAAAGGGAATGACAAGCCACTGGAAGTGGTCACCTTTCCAGCTGGCGTAGTGCTCCCAGAAGAAGCTATGCATCTGTCCCTTGAAAGACAGACTTACTAAGTGTTTGAAGCTTTAGCAAACTGAAATGCAAAAAATGTTGCCTTAAATGTAGTACAAGATTACTGATCTGAGTAAGTAACTGGAAAAGTTGTTCTGAATGTACTGCTCTGGGTGGATTTTCATTAGTGGGTCTCATAGGATCAATTGGAGGCAATGCATCCCTGTAAGTAAAGACAAGTTTTCCTCTTGAAGTACAGAAGGTGCTGTCCCAAATTGCAAAGAGAATATGACAGCACCTGTCTCTGATATTTCTTCCAATAACAGAAAGATTAAAAGTGCATTCACCTTACATAAATCATTTAATTTTGATGTCCGGTATGAAAACTTTTTTCCTCCTCTTGTGTGTGTCTGAAGGTCTTCAGGCCTCAGCCTCTTGGCTACTATTTTGAAAAAAGTACCAGCGATGTCTCAACTCCTGGGATGGTTTGCATTCCTCACAGAGGTTTTATTTGCTTATGGGAGCTAAATGCGGAACTATTATGCAGATTTGCGTAGAGTGCAAGGACTTCGATCTTGACAAAATGCGTATTTTGCAGAACAATATTATCTTGGGAGTGATTAAAACTTGCATAAGCAGAGGTGATGGTTGTACTGGAGAACTTTTCTTGCTACTTCTCATTCATTCCCCACCCCTTGCTTTTCCCTCACCCATCCTCTGCTTATGTCAGTGCTGCAGCTAGAAAGATCTTTGTTGCTTTCAGATTCTGTCACCTGCGTAACAAAGCAGCGAGATCAAGTTGTATCATTTCTGAGCCTTCAGAAGTGTTAACAGATGTGCTTGTTCTTGAAAGCCAAAGAAGGTGCCGTATGAGGAGAAAGCTAAACTAGCTGTAGAAGCTGCATAAGCTAAGAGACCAAATGTAGATGGCAGGATAAAAGCCTGATTTTTTTTTTTTTTTTAATCCTAAAGCTTCTTAAAACTGAAAACTGCTTTTTGTGTTCCAAATCTATTTGAACTATGTGGGTAGGTTTGGAAGGAAGCTTGGTCTGCATCATGTATGCTGATAAGCTGTAGTATTGGAAATATGTAATTGGGGTGTGTGTCACACTTGTACCTAACTTTCACTGCTGCCTTTATGCTTAGTATTTGCTCAAGGGCAGAGTTGTGCTGAAAATCTCACATAGGAAAGGTGTGATTTCAGAAGTCACTTCAAATTATATCAAGATATTTGTGAGCTTTTGGTTTCACATTAAGAAAAACTTCTTCCCCAGGAGGGCAGTGCAGCAGGTTAGCCAGAGAGATGTGAAGTTTTCTCCCAGGAAGGTTTCCATGTCAGAACCAATTTAGCATTGCAGATATCTCCCCTTTAAGGGAGAGATTGGACTGGGTGACCTTCAGAGAGAGATCTCTTCTGACCACTGGTTCAATGAATCTGAGATGATGTTACCAACACATTTATTTGTTCAGGATAATGTTGTGAGAATATTGCCTTGGAGTACCTGTTTCACTGGGATACTGAAATAGTTAAAATGTTAATTCAGTCATGTGTAAAATTGTGGGGCAAGTATGTTTTCACTCTATCAACATGAAAGATCAAATGGCTTTTCACTGGGACTGGCTGTACTGTAACCTGCAAGTGACTAACCTTCAGGAGTCTTGAACTCAATTTACATAGGTTTCTGACAGGGGCTAACAGAGTTTAAGGTAGTTATGGGGGTCGTTCTCTGTTAGAAGAACAGAGAAGCAACGCTGTTTGAGCACAGATAATGTGAACCGTATTGAAGGTAAGACTGACGCTCGGATCTTGACTGGTAACATGTTCACCACTACAGACTTCCACAAGTAACTTAACAGCTAAAAATAGTGGAAATAAAAATTGGATGTGTTACAACGTAAACCACAGGATGGCGTTGATGTAATGTTCACCTTTTCTTTGCATGAGTCATGTTTTAAAATATTTGGAAAATGCTGTTGGTTGTTATAATATGAGTAGGCTGAAAAGCTTTCTGTGGACTTTCCAGCATATCACAATATTCATTTAAGCTTGAGGTCAGAATTAAACATTTTTGTCTCTCTCCCCTTTTTATAACCATCCCACAACAGATATGTCACATTAAGTGTTACAGCTCTGCCTGCAAGTAAATAAAGTCCTGTCAATCAGAGATGTCGGTCGAAGTCCAAAATGTCTGCCTTACCACTTCTACATGAATAAAGAAATCCCAGCAGAAGGTTGAAAAACGAAAAGTATAATGGGAAGGCTTTCTATGTTACAACACGGGAAGAAGTAGTATTTTTCCAATTTTTCATGCCTATTCATGGGTAGTACAGCAGTGATTTCCATATGTAAGGGAAGGGCACTAAGTCCTCCTCTGTATCCGTAGTGGGCTTTATGAAGCTGTTTTCACCCATGCTGGGTATGGTAAGATAGGGAAGACTTACATGTACAAATACCAACCAAAGTTGTATGATACTAAAGTTGCAGAGAACTGTGCTGTTTTGATTGCCGCATGTTTTAAGATAAAGTTTTCCTCTAATACTATCATCTTAGCCATGGTAGTTAAACTTGTTTTCCCAAGGAAATCTTGAAGAGAATTTCCTCAATTCCAAGGTGTATTCTTAGCAATAGCTTCCTTGCAGTTGATTTGGAACAAAATCTAATTTGCAGCTTAATATTGTTTAAATAGTTTAAATGATAGAATGGTATAGTGAAGTACAGTGATCTCCAAATTCAGAGATACACGGCTTGAATGTGCTTATATGGTTTCAGAAAGATATGGAAGTGTATTTATAGTATGTGCTATAGTACGGAGTAAAGAATTGAACTCTCTAGTTACTGGTAAGATATGCTGCTTGTAAAGAATAGATACTTCTCATCTCCAGTTTCACCATACTGTTTAAACCAAGGAACCTTTCTTCGAAGTAAATCATCCTTACTGGACAATCCAAAGCTTTCACAATAGACTTTGATCTTTATTGTAAAGTGAAAGGAGGAGGAAAGCTTTCACACCAAAATGCTAATAAAGTTCTCTTTGTTAATGCCTTTCTATTGCATGTTAAGTGGATCTTTGCCTATCAGTCCAAGTTTGGCAGCTTTGTGTAGGCATCTACCTTCTCATCATATAGTCAACTTCGGACTGTGTGGTGGACAATACTTTTTTTCAGCTGGGGAAGAATGTTATTTATCCTTTGAAAAGTCATCTGCCCTAAATGTGGGTGGACCATTCTGTTAAACTAAAAGCATGTGTGTGTTGTAGGTGCACTGTCAATTTGCCATTTCTGTATTGTTAAATGGTGCAAATCTGAAGAGGTGCGGGGTTTATTGTCTGAGCAGTAACACCTAATGATTACATGATCAGGTTTTTTACATTGTGATTTGATAAATAGAATGCTTCTTTGAATTTCAGTCTCCTCAACCTTTCCAGGAAAACCAGGAATTAAAATAATTTGCTAAGAAAGACCTGTACCTTTTAGGCGTGTGGGGGGGGAAGCAAGTCTTTTCCTAGCAAATTATGCTGGCCTTGTACATTTTTATAGTCCTTTTGCAAGCATGCCGACAACATCTATAGCCCTGTGTGCTTTTCAAATTATTTGCAAGTTGCTGAATGCTGGGCCTTCCAGATGATATTTTTTTAAATCTGCTTATTTTTATTTATACTTCCTAAGACCATTCAGCGGTTAGATGTCACTGCAGTGAGCTTCTGGGCACTCTGCCAAGTCTTCAGTATTGTCAGGATGCTGGATAAAGTACAAAGAAAATTGCTTGTCCGTGTTTCCTTGTAAAATTTTACAAGTAACATATAGGCTCAGAAGTAAGACCACACTTACTAAAGTAGGAGCAGAACTAGATGAAAACAGGATTCACTCTCACTTTTGCTGACTACCTGTACAGCTTGTTGGAGTTCACGTGACCTATGAATGTCCACAAATTAATAAACATAATAAATAATAAACAATATAAACATAATAATTAAATAATAAAAGCCTGAGCTAGGGATGTAGGCTTTTGTTGGCCAAAGGTGTCTGTGTTTAGCATTGTAAAATCATGTAACAGCTTAACTGTTAAAATAAGCATTTTCTGAACTATTAGAACAGAACAAAAATGGTTTGTAATTTTTGAAGCTCGCCGTTAACATTGCCTGCTTTACAACTGATGCTGTAGTTAAAATGATGTGTTTGGCAGAGCCTTGTTCCTATGGACCGCAGTGCAAGCTTTCCACAAATGTTCTCATCCTTTAAAAAAAAAAAAAAAAAAAGGCAAAAATGTTGTGTATTTTTAAAGTTGTTTTTGTATTGCAGCTTGACATTCATTTGATTAAAATGTAGTAAGATACAGGAGCATAGCAGGGGATAAATGTTATTTTTTTTGTCATAGAATATATGATGGTCAAGATGACTCTTAATTTCCCAGGTTAATTTCTGTGTGAACATGATTTGTCTGTATAAAAAACAAAAACCCAAACAAGAACAACAAAACAAAAACAAACAAACCAAAAAACCCCACAAAAAAACAAACCACCCACCACCCAAAATATAGACACTTGCTTGCAAATCTGACTTGAGGTGGAGTGAGTGCCATGGGACTCCTTGATCTCTTTTTTAGGTTGTGTTTTTTTGTTTTGTTTTGTTTGGGTTTTTTGGTTTTTTTTTTTTTTTTTTTTTTTTTTTGTGTGTTTTTCGTTTGTTTGTTTGTTTGTTTGTTTTTGGTTTTTTTTTTGGTGTTTGCATTTTGTTCTTTGCAGTGCAGTATATATAGCAGAACAATGTGGCTGCAGTATTTTCCCCCTGTATTTTAGGGATGATATTTGTAAATGTATCTGAATGGAGACTGTGATGCTTTGATATCAACTGAGAGGAAGTCTTGAGTGTATGCTTCGGAGTACTCACTAGCCAAGACTACTTTCTACTGCAAGTTACAGGTTTTTTACGTGAGATTTTGAGAACAGCTATGCTATGCCGGCTCAGAGAATAGACAGGAGTTAAGCCTCTGACACTATAATGACACAAAATCAAAAGTGATTTGGTGTTTCCTGTAGGAAAGTAAACTATACAAGAAAGGAATTTAAATGCAGTTTGATGTTCTTGTGTAATTGCTTCTTTTTACTAATATTGTCTCTTTCTTCCAAGTTTGTGCTGAAGCTTTCAATCCAGATGAAGAGGAGGAAGATACAGAACAAAGGGTAAGAATAAGTGAACTGCATCATGCATGGTTCTCTCTACAGCTAGACAGGCAGATGTCTCTACGTCACCTTTTCCCTACCATTTGTGCATTTTTTTTCTGAGAGGCTGTGGGATGTGCTGACATTGACAAAATGACATTGCTCTGAAATTTAGGGGCACTTTGTCTCATGCACTTTTTTAGTCGCTATAGCTTTAATGTAATTTTACTTCAGAGGACTTGAGAGCTGTGCTTGTCTACCATCTTTACAATTTTGGATATTTTCCCTTCTTAATTATCTTAAAGGCTTGTTGAGGGAATTACTAGAGCATCGATGCTGCTGTGAAGAATGAGTTAAGCTTTACCACAGCTGTTTCTTCATGGGTGCTTAAAATTCCACACATGCTTTTTACTGCCTTTCTTGTCAAAGCAGTTCTGCCTGGGTAGGAGAAATACTTTGTTGTAATATTTTAAGACTGTGGCCACCTGTCCTGTGTTTCTATTGTTTTTGAAAGTCGGGAATTTCTAGGAACTGCAAGTCCAGATATTGTAATTGTATTTCTTTAGAGGTGCTTTTGTGTGAGCAAATCCCATAGCCTGGCTGGTGAGGGTCAGTCTCTCCTCTCTGGACTTCCAGTGTTCCATTTCCAGATTCCACCTCAACGATGCTTATACTTCTGCCATGGAAATCTAAGTCTAGTTTAATTTACCTTAAAAAAGAAGATACTTCATAAATAAGATGCTATTAAAAAAAACCCCAAAAAACAAAAAACCAACCAAACAAAAAAACACACCAAAAAAACCCACAACCAAAAAACCACTACAAGTGTGTTTGATCATCCAAATGTTTGTAAACCTGGACTCATTTATTGCATCAAAAGTCTTAATTTTCCTGACTGCTGTTTCAATATTAAATTTTCTTTTAAAACAAAGGTCTGAGAGCTACTCAACTTTCGACAGTGAATTTTTGGAAACACCTGCTAATGTAACTTTTTTGAGTCCTTGTTATTCCAGAAATATAGTTGGTGTGGTGAATGTGAGGTAATTAATATATTTATATGTTTTCATAATTGGCCTGTGACAAGCACATATATAAACATTTTTAAGACACGAGTGTTTATTCCTTTAATCTGATGAGATGTTTATAATTGGAAAGAATTTAACAACAAAAAAAATCTCAGGCAGTAAAGCTTTCTTTTAAACAATTTTGTTGGAAAAAAAAATGCTGCTTAGATAAGCTCTGTTATTAGATATGTCATTAGGTACATACATATCATAAATCTTAGACATCTTATAAACTACTTGTAGGCCAACAATAAGTATATTGGGACTAATACAGCCAGAGTTTAAAAAGAAAACTTTTGAGTTTGTGGCTGGGTTAGAAGGGAGGGGAAAGAAAAAGGCATCCTTTTTCTTTCTTGTCTTGCTTGACTGTTACTTTCACATGTTAATTGTCAGCATAATGTATTTCTTATGTCTCATTCTGTCTTGCATTGTACGTTTATATACAAATACTGTTATGCAAACAACAAAAAAGAACTTTGACACTCTTAAATTGTGGTTTGCTTTTTGACTGAAAAGTGAAGGTTCAGTCTATAATCGTGTTTTTGTTGTTATGACAGTTTTGTTTTACTTTGTGTTAAAGGTAGTTCATCCAAAAACAGATGAACAGCGATGCAGGCTGCAGGAGGCATGTAAAGACATCCTGCTCTTCAAAAACCTAGATCAGGTAATATCATTTTAAGGAAATCTTAACTAGAGTTAATGGTTTGTAGGTACAGGTAATAGCATGATTTAACACTCCAGACACTTGTTTGCACTGTGATAGTTCATGAATTATTAATCATATGCAGGCTGGATTAGGACATGTGTTTGTAGATCAACAATCAATGAACGATATAAACAAAAGTCAAATTGTCAGTTACCATGATTGTCAGATCCCTCTCCCTGCAAATTCAACCTTTTTTTTTTTTTTTTTTTTTCCCTGTTAAAGTTGCTTTATCCTTTTTAATTCTTTTGTTTACATTTTTATATTTGCTGTTGGGTAACATTGCACCTCATTTCCTTTTCCCTAGGAAACAGTTCATAATTTTATGGAAATATTAATGAAATTACACAATTATGATAGTGAACACTATCCATATTTGCATGATTTCAGATTGCTGCATGTTTTTCCTAAATGCCTGCATGTCAGTAAATATTCTGTAAATCAATGTACAGTTTCTAGGTTGTTCCTATTCTTATTAGTCTTATTTTTATTGCTGAAGGTGGTTATTAATGATGTACTCACTCAGTATTGAGTTCTAGTGATGAGCATTTCCATTGCTCACACTGAATCTTAATGGGCATGATTTTTTGTTTGTTTTGTTTTAAGGAGGATCAAAGGATAGTTCAGGAACAGACCTTTGAAGATCCTCTAATCTGGCCTCTCAGAGGCCATAGAATAAATGCATCTCATTGCTGGTCTGGTGTTTCCTTGAAAGCACAATTTAGTCCTCTGCCACAGATTGGGGAAGAATGAAAGCTGTAACACCAGCAATAGTTCCTTCAGCTTCCTGGTTTGAATCATTGAGCTTTACCTGAGACGTGAAAGAATGGATGTGATAGCTTGTGGTTTCAGAAATGCTGCTCAGCTTTTCTTGAAAAACAGGAAGTTCTCCCAATACTTGGTTGCTGTGCAAATCCCGAGAGTCATTGAGTTGCATTCTCAAAATAATTGTTGAAAGCTTTTGACTGCAGCAGGCTTGAGGAATTGACATTCTGTCAAAGTTCTCTTGAAAGCTGTCCTTTCCAAGGCTGGTCTTTCACTGTTCTGGGATTCCTCTTGTCGTTAAGCCTATTTATGCATGACATTTTAAAGGTTCCTTTTGCAATTAACCTGATTATGTACAGTAAAACATGAAATGTACCTAAGAACATTCAGCAGCTCAAGGGGTGTGTACAAAATGTGATCACCATTTGAATTGAGTAGGCCAATCTTTTAGGCAATATTTTCAATAGTGTGGTGCCTACAGATGCTGTAATGATCATGCCCGACTGAAGGAGCACAGTAAGTATCTCAGGTGTATCTAGTAGCATGAAGACTAGTTCATGTGTTAATGCCATATATTTTCAGAAACTCATCTGTGATCTACATCTTTAACTTTGAATATCTGGTCGTTGAAAAGGAAATGAAAGTTTATTGTTACTGGACTTGAGAAAACAGAGCTAGTAAAGCAGCTCAGCTTCGAGGCAAGGCGTTTACATTGCATCATTTCTCTTGGCTTTCACAGCTTCCCTGACTGTGTTGCCTACAAAAAAAAATTATAGTTATAGCTCATCAGAGAAACCCAGTTTGAGTCTGCTGTGCAGAGCAGCATTATCCCATTTTCTGCGTGTGCTCCCCATCTGTACCTATCTGATCTCTTCTGCCGGAATTGCAGGTTCTTTATGATGGACTATCTAGGAAAGTAACTCTCTATAGAGTCTTGTTCAGTACAGTCCTAGTCATGACTGGGGCTCTTAGATGATGACTGTACAAATAAGTTACTAATAAACTGTGTTGCAACTTCTAGACATACATACATCTCAGCCACCTGATCTAGTTGAAAATGTCCCTCCTTACTGCAGGAGGATTGGACAAGGTGACCTTTAAAGGTCCCTTCCAACCCAAAGCATTCTGTGATTCTGTGGTAATGAAATATATGTTGACATAAATTAATAAGTATGCATTGAAGTGGTGATGTGTCAGATTTTACCAAGTGAGAGCCTGCTGTCCATGTGCCCTTTGGCACTGAAATTGTACGCACAAGTTAAGCCATTTGGACATAAATTTGAGATAATAGCTCTTCTGTAATGTTACTATCTCTCTGTTTCTGCATTATTGAACTTGCATTAATAAGTTGGAAACAACTGCAGCGCTATTAGAAAACAACATTTAATATCAGTGTTGCTTGTATTTGCATACAGTAAAAATGATGCAATGCATGTTGCACTTCAGTATCCAGATCAAGTCAGATGAACTTGCCCTCGTCCAGCAATAAAAGTCAGGTGTATTTTTGGAGATTTTTTGTGATTATTTTTTATTTGGTTAGTTATATTTAATTATTTTTTGTCCTGCTCATTTTATAGGAGCAGCTGTCTCAAGTCCTTGATGCCATGTTTGAGAGGAAGGTGAAACCTCAGGAACATGTGATTGACCAAGGTGATGATGGAGACAACTTCTATGTTGTTGAGCGGTAAGCTGCCGTGCTGTTGAAATGGAGAGTACGTTTCTTTTCAGCTTCTTAGCAATGCCAGGGAATGCTCACTGCAGGACAGTTTCTGAAGGAAACTTACTTTTTGCAGGCATTGGCTCTTCCTTTCCTCTTTCCATTTTCCCCTTTAGGCCTCCATTAACTCCATTGCCCATGGGCAATCAAATTTGACAGAAGTGGATGTTTTGAACCCTGCTGGGTTGTAACACATTCTGTGTGACTATGTAAAAATTCAAATGTCACTTTCTCTGAGGGAAGGACTACAGCATGAGCTCATGAGCTTGCCTGTGATTTGTTCAGTTTAGCTTTTGTGCCCATCAGCATATGTGTAGCTTAAAACCAGCCATATTGTATGCTGTCTCTAGACCACTGTGTATTTTTTCTGAAGAAAGGAGGGGAGAAAGCAGCAGAAGAAACCATATGGTAAGGGGAGGGATAAGAGATTATTTTGGGAAGGAGAATACAGGAAATAAAAATCTGTGGCAGTGGCTACTACGGAAAAAACCCGGACTTTGTCCAGTTAGTTTTGGTCACTGACTTAAGAGAGACTTGTGGTTACTTTGCTTCTGTTGATCTCGTGATGTGTATTTGCAGAATTAAATGTGCCATTTTGCTGTTTCTTGCATCAAGCAAATTCACATGATAATTTTGTGTATCATATATATGTGCAATAGGCATGAAATAGATCTGTCTGTCCATGCACATTTTGAGTATCTTTTACCCTTTTGGAAGAAATTCTGCCTGATGATACTTCTAATCACCATATTTGAAGAAGAATTAAGGAGTCAGATTTATTTCCCCCTGTAAAACTAATATTAAAGAGATTATTACTGACTGAATTATAAATGTCTGGTGGAACACAATTTTAGAAAACTACTTTTTTCACGCACTGTTATCACTGAAATAATGGCACCATTAATATTACATTAAATGCTTTCAAAGCATTTCTTCAAGACAACTATTTGCTTTTGAAATTGTTGTTTATGCTGTGTTTAAGGAATTTGCAAAAGAATTTATAAGTTAGAAATTCTTAATTTTAAATGATCCTTGTTCTTTTTAAGGACACTTCCATTTCTGATTAATGGAACTACAGAGCATAAAGCTACTTCAAATATATTCTAACCATATGCCTGTTCCCCTGGCCCCTACCATACCATCTCATTAGCTTAAGCCAGTGCTCCATTTCTATACTATTATCTCCCTCAACTGCTCTGTCTCAGACTAATCCAGTGTCTTTAGACTGATAGGACAAGTTCCTTCTCTTGCTATGTTCACTGGAGAAATCAGGCTGTCTGTGTAAGAGTGAGGTACTGCCGGTGAGAATTCATGGAAGCTGAAGTCACCATCTCTGCAAAGATGAGATGTATGCAGAGCAGTGGTTCCTAATCTTGAGGAAACTTAAACTCAGTTTGGGAGCCTCTTAAAAAATGTTAGATACTATCAGCCTGCTTTAATTTGTTTCTTTGTATGACTCTTAACCTCTTGATTACTAAAAAGCTCTTTGGGTAGAATACACCAGTAACATAAATACATTGCCAAAAGTATGTTGCAGAAAGGCTCTATGGTGAAGGAAATTAAACTTGGTGATGTCCAGCAATAGAGCATGCCAGCCTTTGCTGTAAACACTGACTCAGCTACACTATTTCCACTTGCCTGCAGGTGCAAATTTGGAGGACTCCGGCTCTTTCAAGGCATCTGTAGGCATGTCTTGTTAGTCTAAGATAAGTCATTAATGCCTAAATAACTAGGAAGATGTAGTTTCTCCCTGTCTGAATGAAGAGTGACTTTGTGTTGCAGTTGTAACTCTTTAGCTTCTTGTCTGCATAGAAAAACAGGCTTTCTCTTTTTTGTCCCCAAAGTCTCTGGTTGTAATACTTCCTCACCAGATCACTTTTGTCTGAGTGTCTTTACCATGCATAGAGAGACAGCAGTCAGGACAGATGCTGCTTGAGGATGCAGATATTTAGTGCTTACTACACAGAAGAGAGAGACAGGAGGGATGTGTTGTATGGCTAAACATTAGCATGCTCATCACTGCTGAGGGGCCACCTGATGAATCTCTGCAGTTTGAGCAGGCATCAGTTAGGAGGAGCAGCACTGGCCTCTGGGAACAGCCTGATCCATGATTTTGCTGAGTTACCCTCTTCTGCTTTTCTGCCTTTTTTTTTTTTAATTTCCCCTTGGGATTTTATGTTTTTTTTCATGTCAGTATTTTTCTTTTGAGTCCTTGAGCTCCTAACGACTACCATCTCAACAATTACACTTCGGCCTGTGTTTTTATTCTTCTTATCTTTCAGGGCTTTAGCTCATGGACTGTATTGCAGCTCAGGAGCAATTTCTCAATAAAGCTGAGCCAAGGTCACCCAGTGGTGCCTCACCAATTTAGTCCTTGGGCCACAGACATCTGAATGCTTGGCTGAAGGTTATGTGGCTATAGTTATTTGGAAATAAGTGGCACTAGTAAGTGACTTTGAGGCTGAGGGATGCAAAGAAGTTGTTGTGTTTGCTTAAGGTGCTCACAAATGGCTCTTCTAGATCAGAAAAACCTCTGAAGATTGTTGCCTCTGGTGCCTCTCAGATGGTCATTAAATAGACATTACAAGAATTAGTAATCTTTCCAACAACTAATCCTTACTTAGTGTTAGTGTGCTGCTGGTTTCTTTCACTGTCTCCTAGGTGCGAGTAAGCAGTAGAGTAAAAAGTGTCCGGTAAGGATGTTAGACAGCTTCTTCATGCACCTAGCTTCCTCCTTTATCTTTCTGGGTGACAAAGAGAGACTAAATTTCTTGGATCTTCTGCCATGTCTGAATCTGGCCCATCTACTGTTCATCCAGTAGCCAAACTTTTCTCTGGATCTGAAAGGCTTTAATACAGTAGACCCGCAAGTCATTGTGCAAAGCTTCCTCACTCTGATGTTATTTTAATTGTTTGATGCACGTAATGTCCACTTTGTGGAATCTCCTACAAATGAAGCTGGCATAAAGCTGTCCTGTAGTTTTTGTTTGTTTTTTTTTTTCTTCAGTACAGCAGTGTTCAAAGATAACTAACAAACCCAGGCCTGTCTGTAACACTAGACAGGTCTCACCAGTGAGTCTGTTCCCATACATGCTTACAGTGAGAAGTTTCACCTACTGCTATTTTGGATTATTTTTTTTTTTTCTTTTTTCTTTTTTCTTTTTTTTTTTTTTTTTTTTTTAATGTGATGTTCTGGGAGATAATGCCATTTCTTCTGACAAAGATCTAAACTCCTGCTGGAAATTATGTGTGTTCAGCTGCTTAAAGCCAGGAAGTAGTTCCCTACCTGCTTTTCTCCAGGGCATGATGTATTTTGTAATGTGTCTTAGGCCAGTGGCTAGTCCATGAATGATCTTTAATATCATAGCCAAGAATTAAGCAAGGCTAGTCAAGCTATATTATTTAATTTTTTTTTTAAGCCCCAAACATAAGACAGTCCTGAGGATGCTACAGACTAGAGTGGAACCCATAACGTTCTTCAGAACTGCTGGAAGTTACTTACCCATGCTTCCTAGGCTGTCCATCCTTCAATGTCACCTCAGCACACAGAGCTTTGTGAGAGTTGAACAGATGCTCTTCAAGGTTGAACACTGAAAGTTATAACCTGTGTTCTTCAGCAGCCACGCCTCCATGAAAATGGTGATATATTTGATTGATTAAACTGTCAGCATGCTCAGAATTGCAGCATGGTGTGAAGCTGAACTGAGCAATAGAAGTTTTGGTCATAAGGGACCTATTAGACAAACACCAGGTGAGAAATGGTTGCTTCTAGAGATGTCTGTGCTACAGTGTAAAGATGTGGCATGTGTAACAACCCTGAGCTAGTTTTAAATCCTCCAGCCTGAGGATCAGTATGTGCTGTCCATAATAAGACTGGTCAGTTTGCACTGCGAAACTCACTCAGTATCTTTGGTGTGTGTGTGGGGGGAAAAAAACCCCAAACCACAAACTACTCCAAAAAAACCCTTTCTGTCATCTTTGTGCTTCTACAGCATCACTGTTGTCCATACAAGAGCTGGATAGTTTGAATCTATCATGGGCAAGTGCAGGTGCAAGCTACAATTGCATCTTGGAGTTACTATGTAGACATATCCTTAAGCTGGAGTTGAGGCAAAACCATAGGAGCAGGTGAGCAGTTGGATTGGGTTTATCCTAAAGCTGCTGCAGCAGCTCTGTCATCAAGATAATGGGTGTGGATGGATCCAAGTCGCTCTAGCGAGGCCTCACTGCATAACACGTGTTGTGTAAAGACAAATACTGTTAGAGATGAAGAAACTGCCTGCTGCTCTGGGCATAACACTTAAAATAGCAATGTCAAAATGCTCTGCAGAGGAAACCAAGTAGATCCTGCCCAGATCTATGAGGAGTGAAATGCTTTATTAAGAGAATTATTGTGAAACTAGTGCAGATAGAAGTGACTCAGTAAAACAGCCAAAAGCTGAGTTTGATTTGTACTGGCATGTTGTCTAATAAAAAGCATCTATTCCATTGTCTTCCAGAGGATTGTATGATATTGTTGTAGCAAAAGACAACCAGTCTCGCTGTGTGGGCCGCTATGATAATCATGGCAGTTTCGGGGAACTGGCATTGATGTACAACACTCCTAGAGCTGCCACCATTGTTGCCACAACAGAGGGAGCCCTTTGGGGACTGGTAAGGAAAAGAAGTTTCTCACATATGCATAATATTTTTAAACTAACTCACCACACCCACTACTTCTCTGGGTATGGCTCCTTGTGCTAACAACTGTGTTATCATGATCCCTTATCTTACCTCCAGGCATAAGAGATGCATTGTGCAAATCTCTTTGGCCACCTTTCTAGAAGGACTTGTCTATAAAAACTGTATCATTAGTTTTATCTGTTCCTTTATTATTTTGCATTTGCTGTAATTGTGGCTTTTACTAGGGGAACAAAGGAAAATGGCTTTGTTTTCATCCTGTAGACGACAGTGGAAGCATTAATGCGTGTATTTTATAGGAGGGGGAAACAATATCTAAATGACATTCTTTATTAACTCACCTTCCTACCATTTTGTCTGCTTTAAGGGGAATGGGAGAGCAGTAAATATCTTTGTGAGGATGTCAGTAATTTGAAGAGCCAGGAAAACCACCCAAAGCTTTGTTTTCTTTCAAAATACACTGTCACAATGTTTCTGGTCCCTTTGTGTTACCGTGGAAGAGGTTCTCAGGTCAGTATGACCTAGAAGATACCCAGCTAAATGGTGGTGTTGCTTTGTCTCCAGCCCAGTGGTGTTGAATGTGAAGCTGTAGACATTAGTTTCCTTTTTTAGTACTTTCCTCTGTACTATTTGGATAGGGTTATTTTCACAGTGCTCCCTTACTCATCTGTGAGGGCTCGCATAATAAGTGGATTGTGTGATCAACGAAGCCTTTGAAGCCAGGAGTGTTGTATGCTTTCTGTGTGTGCTGGGCTCCTCGGCAACTATCACTGGGGGTTGACAGTGTGTTGTGACCTTGATTATAGGACTGATAAGCAGCTACACACCTCGTGCTTATGCAATCCCTGTGCTTGCTGAGGGAACTGACTTCCCTTTTCTTTGTGAGCTGAAAGAAGAGATTTTTAGTAAATCAACCAGGGAGTAACGTCAGAATCTAATTTCTTGAACAAGACAGAAGAAAGCAGCTACCTACAAACTAATCTCATTGATAAATGGAAGAAAATGAGAAGAAGATTCTTTGTTCTAGTTTGCCTTTGTAAAGAACTGCACAAATTGAGTTAATTTTGGCTGTATTTTTCCTGTGATTACATACACTTAATTAGCAAGGTGTAGTTCAAGGGAGATCTCTTGCTAGTCATTTGTCCTGTGGATATTTTATTAATTTTAAGTCTGCATTTTCCTGCCTTAAACTAAAGTTATTTATTCCAGTTATTCTGTCATTGCTATGTTTTATTGTACTGTTTTGTGCCTGATGCAATTTAAACATTTTTTTTTCTAGTCGGCAGAGTTATTGTTAAAGCTTGTGAGTTATCAGCCAGTTAGGAAATGTGGATTACTCCTGCTGCATTGCAGACTTAAGCCAACAAAAGCCTGGAAGGTTCAGGCACAAAGCAGTTAGCAAATGTGGGTCTCTTCTGGAGCAGAGAAATGTCCTCAGCTTTTGCTACTGAATGTGTCTGAAAAAAACCTCATTATCACACACTCTTTCTTTGCTGCTTTGCCTTTTTTTATTCAAATACTGACGCTTCTCCTCCCTCACTGATAGTATCAAACAAATTTATTCTGACATTTTTATGCTTCTGCAATTCCCCTGACTGTTTCTGCACCTTTCTGCCTCTCCAAGCCTGAGAAAGTTCTACCACTGAACAATTTCTTTTAAAAAATAAACCAGTCCCTCATTTTATCATCTCTTGTTCTCCTTTGGCTAACGGTAATACCATTCTCCCCTTCATCTTTCACCTCCCTCAACCTTCCTATTTCACTAGTGTCACCTGTATCAGTCATTGTTTCAAGTTGCAGCCTTCATCCCATGAAAGCTGTTCACTTACTTGAAAATAATCTCTTCACATTAAAATGTCTCTGCTGGGATATCAGTTGATATTTTCAGCAACTGAGATCCAGAGGAACGGCTCTCGGGACTTTGGATGTCTATGCTAATTTTGGTATATGTAAACGTAAAAATGTTTGTTTGCTTTTTAGTACCATTTTCCTAACCAGTTTCAACTATCTCGCGGCCTTTCTCATCGGCATTTGCCGGTAGTTGGGCCCTGCCTTTGCAGTGTGGAAATAATAAGCGTTCCTTTGCGATCCCTGGCAAATGCCCTCAACATGTCTGCTGCCGCGGGTACCGGGCAGGAGCCGCGCTCCCCGGGCGGGCTTTGCTTTCGCTGGGCTCTGAGTGCCGCCCAGTGGCCGCGGAGCCTGCGCGGCCCCGGCTGCTGCCTGGGGAAAGCCAAGACCAGAGCAGCAGGGGCGGCAGGCAGTGGGGGGAATCTTGCCCAATATCTGTGCGTCAAAACCAAACAATTTTTCCATCAGAAAGGTGCTTATGGTAGAGGTGGACAGCTGTCGATTAGGGAGAAATTGTTGGCAAAAGCTGGGTTTTGGATTCTAGAAGGTGGACAAGTGAATCAAGCCTGTTGCTGTTGGATATTTTGTTCCTGATCTACTTGAGACCAATATAAGTCTCCAACTTACTTTTGAAATCTTTGACTAAATTACAGAATCCAATTCAGACTTAGTCCTGCAGTTGTTTAACAAATAAGTCTTGGAAATAGCAGTTTCCAATGGCTTCAGCAAGAAAAGCATATCTTGTTGTATGTAGAAGTGTGAAATATATATTAACAAGAAGCCAAACAAATCCCAGAAATTCAACCCTGAAAATCAGTACAAGACAGACTAAAAATGGAATTCTTAAATGCTTATCTGAGAAGGACCAGGTTTTATGGCTCCCTGTTTTCAATTTATTACTGCAACAAGTACTCTCACAAGAGCTGTTAGGAGCACCATTGTGATGGATACGGTTTCATTTTAACAGCTGAGCTGGCTTCTCAAACCCAGTGTTTGTTGCAAATACTAATTCATGTTTGTCAGTTCTTTAAATAGGGAGCATTTTAGTGAACAGCAATAATGTATTTCTCTCTGCTGTTTCTTGCAGGATCGAGTGACATTCAGAAGAATTATATTGAAAAACAATGCAAAGAAGAGGAAGACATATGAATTATTTATTGAGTCTGTGCCCCTTCTTAAATCATTGGAGGTAAAGCCTCTCAGACATCTGCATCAAATTCTTGCATTAGCATTAGCTCTGCAGTCAGCATTTTGTTATATCAGAAATCTGTGTCATTTTTGCTTAGAACAAAATTTTAAGAGCTGCTTTAGTATCATGTTTACTGTACAACTTAATTTGCATTGCTGAAGTTGTACATGGGGTGTTGGTTTTTTTCATAGCCTTTATTCAGAGCAAGTGATTTGCTGATTTTTTATCTCAGTTTTGTAAAGATTTAAAAAAATAATACAAAACAAAAAACATCTATAAGTGTGTTAGAGAACAGGTATTAAAAGTGAAAAATGGAACTCAGGGCTATAGTTCCTTTTGAGGGTGTGGTATTGAAGTAATGATGCAATCACTGGGATATTTGGCCTTTTATCAGCCATGAATAATTTTACATTTGAGGCAAAAAAGATGTGGGCTGTAGTAGGTCTTGTTTTAACCTTAACTGATATTCAAGAGATAAGCTAAGAATAGGCCAAAGGGAAGCACTGCTACCTGGTAACAAAATGACAAATATCACGTTGATGTGCGCCATCTATGACTTTAGGAACAGGGTGTAAATTGTCACTTCTAAGCTATTGATTCAGCCTGTACCTTCAGAGTGCTTTTGGAGCCTTACCAAACTGCTTTGCAATTAGTATGTGTCAGTCTTTGCCTTACACCACAATTTAGCTTTTCTTTGTTTTCTCATCATAGGAATATTTTTCAGCATTAATCCTCAGTATTTGAGAAGAGTTTTGAAACCATTTGAGAGAAGATTACAAAATTGCAAAGTGTCATTAGGTGTGAATACCAACCTGTAATATATATTGGTTTGGAGATATATTGGTAGCTATGGAAGGAGTAAATTGCACACCACCTTCTCCCTCAGTGCACAAAAATGACTCATAAGTATTTAAAGATACAGAAAAATAACTCATTAGCACTCGATGGCTTTTTTGCATGACACACTGGAGTTGAATCATGCGTGGATCAGAATTAAATTTCTCAAACATAGGCTGGTTTAAGGTACATTTGTGGCATGAAAGGATTACAACTGAATCATCTGTTGAGATATTAATTTTAAGTGTAGGATTTTCTTCCTTTCTTAATATGTTTTTTTGCACTGCTCTGAAGCAATTGTTTTGTGATGTTCTAGATGGGCAGTGGGAAATGCTGGAGATAAATGTAACTGGTTTTTCTCCCTTCCTGTTTAGCAAAACTCAGGCATGCTTCATTGCGTGTCATAGGAGTACCTCTTGCCCTTGTTGCTGGGCATCCTGTTGTAGTGCCTGCTTACAGTTTAGAGCCGTTATCCTTTCCATATCTCCTTCCTCTCCTTGCTCTAGGAGCGAGTTCTGAGACACAAAAGAACCCCCCACATATTCAAGTATTTGATAATTAAAATATTTTGAAAATGTGTTGATGGTGTTTCTCATTGAAATTTGTTCTTACAAAGTTTATGACATTTTTTTAGTGCTTTCTTTAAATGTCAGCTATATCTTAAAGGGAGTGATCTTTTAAAATTTTTTTTTTCCCTTTTTCTTTGCTTTAAACTAACTGAATCAGTTATTTGTGAACTTTGTGGGTAAGAAAAGCACATGAATGGGGTGCTAGACAATTTTATTTCCCTATTGATTATGGTAGTCTTGAAAGCTGTGGTGCAGTACAACAATGTCATTGTAGGGGCTGTATTTTTCAGTAGCCAGATACTGTGTCTAGTGAACGCCTCTTCATTTCAGGGCTACAAAATTTGTCAGAGTTGTACTGTAATAGGTGATTATGTTTAATTTTTCTCTTTGTTCCAGGCATCAGAGCGAATGAAGATAGTGGATGTTATAGGGGAGAAAGTGTATCAAGATGGAGAACGTATAATTTCTCAGGTACTGGAAGTTTAAATTTCTCTTTATCATTCTCCTTTCTCTGCTTTTTTTTTTTTTTTTTTCTTTTTCCTGTCTGGAGTTGACAGCATTATATTACTTGGACCAACTTGGCACTTATTATTTTAATACTTCCAATTTATTTAACCACCTCTTGAATGCCTGGAGAACAGCCTGCCCGTCTTTTGCTACAAATTTATTTTATTACTTTACCTTCTGGGTTTTTTCTTCTCTCATCTGTTTGCTTTTTTATAAATGGTCTTTGCAAGGTTTCAAGATGGAGTATGCCTTAAAAAGCTGAAATTAAATGGCTGTCTGTTCAATGTTCTTTGAAATTCCTCAGCTAGACTTTTTACAGACACTTATGACTGGATTAAAGGACTCACAAGCATGTAGTAAAGACATCTTTAATTCCTAGGTCTGACTAAACAACAAAACCAAGCAATTCAACAGGAGTATGATTTGGATGAAAGTAAATTAAGTCAGTGGAAATATTTCACTAGTTGGACCAAATTCAGTGAACTATACTCAGAAAGTATCCAGGTTAATTAAAACCAGTGTTTTTCCTGATGTTCTTAAAAGGACTGTTTAATGGTGGAGTAGTTTAGCTTCAATTGACAGCCTTTGGTTGTTGTATGTATGCTGCAGTAGATCAAGGCCAGACTGGTGGAACATGAAGCTGGGCAAACACAAGCTGAAGTTGTGGGAGTTTCTTGGCTGTGATGCAAAACTCTTTTTGGAACACTGTTACAAACAATGGAATTCTCCATCACATGTAGCTCAGGATTGCTGTGTTTGTTGCAAAAGTGCTCTAGAAGTTAATGCAAGAAAATCCAAGGCTTACCTGAAATTGCAGGCTTTTGATCACAACTGTCATCTTGTTTTATAAACAGAATATGACTCCTTGATAATGTCTTGAGTAATTAATCTTAATTAATCTTGAATGTTAAATAATCGAATGCAGGAAACCTTAGTTTGCTGATAACCAAATACTGCCAAATTACTTCTTTCCAAAAATACTCTCAATCTTGTAAGTTGAAAATCTTGTTGCTTAAGACCCTGAGAACTGAACTCTCAACAAAATCAAAGCTTGTAAATCAGTCTCAAAACTGGGAACCCACGCAGTCAGTGATCCAATTACGCAGTTGGTTTTAATCTTTTGTAATAACTGAATTAAGGATAAGGATGTAATTACCCTTAAAAGGAGGATTAATAGTCTGGATAGGTCTGGGTGATGGTAACATGCTGCTAAAGATGATGAAATTTTATGCTTGGAAAAGATGTGATAGCTCTTACATTGCAGCAGTTGCTATGAACATCTTTTCTCCTGTGGATAATTTTACGTTTTAAATACATTTCTGCAATTTGACCCATCAGTTAAGGGCAGTATGCTTTAAAGCACTTGAAACTTGTTAGTGCCCTCTGGTGTTATGAGGGTGCCTCCCACTACATTTGTTTTCATTATTTTAAAAACATAAGTACTCTTTCAGTACTTTTTCCAAAGTGTGCTGAGCCTATTAGTTCCTGTTGTAATAGATGGCAACAGTGAAGGGAATCTTTGTGCTGGTTTATGACCATCCCCAGAAAATTTAGCAAAGGGCCCAATTTCTACTGTACCTCCAAGTTTAAATCTTGTGTCATCCTTTCCTAGCTCATGTTTTATACTCAATTTGTAATCATCTCTCTTCATCCTTCCTATCACACTCATACTTTCCTTGCCCATTTGACTTAGTGTCGATTTATCTCATTATATTGTTTCATTTTTTTGCTGAGCTGCTCCCATTCCCTTATTAGTTCCTTATCCAGCCTCTGTCTTCCTGCAGCCTTTAGTCCCTTCTGATACATAGCAGGAGGCATATGCTGGCTCTCCACTCTGACTTCCAGTCCTATACCAAGCCCGCATGAGTTGCTATAGAGAGGGAAAGTCCTCTCTATCACAGCTAAAACTTTTGAAATACTAAGTCCTGGCAAAGCTCTCCAGAGCTGTAAGCTCCAGTCTGTTGAAGGTCTTGCAACCTGTGCCAGTGCTCAGTCACCCTCACAGTAACTTTTTAATAGAAACAGATGAATTTGACTAAACCAAAACTTATTATTTCACAGTCAGTTTTTCAACAACACCTTATGTTCTAGAGCTTGATATAAAATGACTTATCAATTTTTAATTTTCTCCCACTTCCCTTATGTGAGTTATTTTCCTTTAAAGACATGGTGCTATTGAGTACTTTATTCCTTACTATTCTCACTTTTACACAGCCATTGCATTATTCCTCATGTAGATGGCTTGCATTGTGGACTTTGGTTTTCTGTAAAAAAATCTTTCTCTTACTTTTTACGTTTGTACTCCTTAAATACAGCTGTTCTGGGTTCTATTGATCTCTTCTGCAATTTACCCTGGACTGATGGAGCTCATACTTTGCTTAATGGATCCTTCTTCCTTCTGACATCTAGAAATGCAGTCACCAAACTGGTGTTTAATAAAACTTGCTTCAGGAAATTCCAGACCCTGTTTAGTTTCACTAGTTAGTTTCACTAGATAGTTCTATCAGGATCAGAAGATTTGTACTTAAGTGATCTTGCTATAAATATATATCGTCTATCTCCTTTGATTTTTTCCTTTCCACCTGCCCTCTCACTGAGTGATGTGTACCAACAATTCCTTCCCCTGTGGGTTCCTCTGGTATTTTTACCTAACCAGTCACCACCTTTTTAATGTTAAGAATTTGAGTGTCAATTCTAGCAGATTTCTATATAAGGCACAGTTCAGAGTGAACGCTTTAATATCATTTATACATACTTTGACAGTAAACTAAAAAATAATTTGTCTTACCTTTTCCTCTTCACAGGGCGATAAAGCAGATTGTTTTTACATCGTAGAATCTGGTGAAGTAAAAATCTTGATTAAAAGCAAGGTGAGTTCAAATAGGGTGATTAGACTTTTAAGTCGGTTCCTGATTGATTAATCCAAGGGGGGAGCATACCATTACTTATTTTAAGATTAATTTTTTTTATGGTATTCATCATTGCCACTGATGTGATGTATTCCCCAGATCTGTTTTGAAGTGGTCAGAAGTCACTTTAGGAAAGTTGGAAGGTCTTTTGGTTGTATCTGCTCCTCTGCAAACTAACCTGATATACTCCTCCTGGCCTTAAGGGTGGAGATGAAACTTTTCTTCTAGAATTATAGAAAAGTGCAACTTAGAAAACTTAGGGTCTTTCATCTCTAGCAACATACTAGATACTGGCATGTGAATGGATCTGTGTATGGTCTGAAGCAGCCTTAGGGAACAACACGTGCATGATAAAACCTGGATTAGTCTGCTGCAATAGCAGTTCCCAAAGCTGTAGCACTAAATATCTGCCAATCTCAAGACTTGTGGGCTAGCATACACTTTTCTTGTCAACCTTCTAATTGAACCTGTTAAGGTGTTCTGCCACTACAGAGCATGACTTGGGAATTACTAATTTAAAAGCTTTAAACCAATGAACTGTTGCACATTTGTGAGCTATCTGTAAGGTAACTGCAGCCTTGTACAAAGACAAAACTGTATGCAAATAGCTAAAATGTACTGTTTAACAGACTATGACGAGTAAAGAAGCTAACCAAGAAGTGGAGATTGCCCGGTGTCACAGAGGGCAATATTTTGGAGAACTTGCACTCGTTACCAACAAACCCAGAGCAGCCTCTGCCTATGCTGTTGGGGAGGTCAAATGTTTAGGTAAGCAGATGTTCTGTGTTTCTAGTTACCCTTTTTCTGGTCTTTGCTTGTTTTGTGGACTGTTACTGAGTAAGCAGCCATTCAAAACTTAGCAGCCTTTTGGTAACTGGCGATCACACATGAGACGCAGGAGCACAGGCTGAAGCTGATCTCCATGTTGAAGTTTAAGAAGCACTACTGCTTCCTTCCAGCAGGTTCTGGTTTTTTATGCTTGTGTGGCCTGTACTCTCTGAAGGGGTAAGTAGCATCAGCTTCTTGTCTACAGCTTGTCACACAGCTTTCACATGATCCTTTCATGCTAGTGTGGTGTGTATTTGGCTTCTGTATTTATCCTTGAGGTCAGGTGTGTATTTCATTAATCTTGTTTCTCCAAATAACGGTACAGAGGGAAATCAGAAATATGATTTCTGTTTCTGTGTCTTCTGTTGAAGCGTCAAACCCAAATGGGTTGGACTGGAGGTTTGTGTTCTGAGTTTAAAAAAAAAAAAAAAAAGGTTGGCCTGTGGTGTCCTTTTTGGCAAATGATATTGTTTTCACTTCTGTTCCTTTGCAGTCATGGATGTGCAAGCATTTGAGAGGTTGCTTGGACCCTGCATGGACATTATGAAGAGGAATATAACACATTATGAGGAGCAGCTGGTGGCAATGTTTGGCTCTAGCATGGACCTGTTGGATCCAGGGAATTAGGCACAGGGTACCTCAATGCCTTCTTAGTTCAAGACACAGAAAAGCCTCCTATCAGCAACACAACTCACAAGGAAAATGGACACTATGGAACAGTTAATGCTGCTGTCTTCTTGGGCATTTTAGAAACCATAAACAAGTCTCAGCACAGATGGATTGCTCACTCCCTGCCTCCACTTTGCTGCTGATACTTCACTATTAGACCTAGATAAAGATTATTCTAACCCTATGTTCACTTACTTGGTTCAGAATGGCATCTGTCCACCAGTTCAAGTGCCTGATATGAAACCCAAAGTGTGCAAGATATAGAAGCCTCCTTCCTTCTGGTGTTACTGTTGGGATAAATTTTCAGATCAGATTCTGTAGTGGGAGGTAGCCTGTTCTGCAGAGGCAACATGTGGAATATGAGCCTTTTACAGGCTTATTATCTTCATCTGATGCTTTCCTCACACAACATCAAATTTGCTTTTAATTGTAGCATCTGGTTTTGAAGTTAAAATATCGATGAAGCCAAGTTATAAGGTGGCACTGAAGTTTTCTTCCACCTGCTGAAAGTGGCAGGTACTATAGCTCTTTAAACCAAGTAAACTGAGCTGGGGACATGGGAGAGTCTATTTAGCAACAAAATGCAGAAAATGAAGCAGTACTATGTTTTAAATTTTTTTCTGAGCAGCAAATAAAATTGTTTTACTCTATGCTGCCCAAAAAAGTGCAGTGGTTCAGATTAAATGGCCTGAAGGTGTCATAATTGTAATCTCTCCAAATTTCATACTTGTTCCTGACACTAAGTACATTTTATTGTGGTGAGATCACAATATATGACCTTCTCTTGCTTACAGAGATCCTTTATACTACTAGATTTCCCAGGACACTGTTGTTGACTGGGTCAGTTTTAAAGCTTTTTAAGGAGGTGAATGTTTTGTAATTTAAATGAAGACTACTTCTGTATTTGTTTACAGGAGCTCCCCCCAGTCCTAACATTTCACAGTATTCTAACTTCATTAGACACTTGGATGCTTCCAAATACCATGTTGATTTGCTAAACTTTTGAAAAGTTAGCAACATTTGACTTAGTAAAGCAAATGTCTTTGCTAACTACGCAGTTGGTGTGTTTGAGGAGTCTTTTTGGTTTAGGTGATAACTAAGCTAATGATGCTTATCTAAAATACCTGTTAAATTTGCAGCATTTATTAGGTAGATTCTATTTCTATAGCTTTAATGACATTAATTGGCATACTGATGAAATTTTAACGGAGTATTATCTAAATAAGAATCAGGCCATAAGAGGACATTTTCATGGTGTACAAACAGAATATTTATCTTAAGTTACCGAAATTGTAGGTATTAAATCTAGTGACCCTTTGAATTTGCATTCTTCTGCAGCTCAAGCAAAACTTACTGGTGTTTTATGGGGTTATAAAATTTTAATTGTGGATACTAGTATAACAGAACCTGCTCTTTTTATTCATGGCCACGCGAGCAAGAACAGAAGGATGCTAATGTTGAATTCCTGCTTCTAGTTACCACAGTGGACATCTCTCTAAGGCACAAGATGCTTTGCCGCAACTCTTAAATTGATTTCTGGACAATTTTTTTTCCCTAAATGGATGAGCTCCTCCCAGTTCCTGCAATATGAGTAAGATGGAAACTTGATAAGTTTGAATGGCTGTTGTCCAGTTACTGTAATTGGAGTCATATTTTTATATAATGCAAACGATTTGTAATGGACACCACTGAACTAGGTGTTTCCATATTATTAAAGTCCTGGTTGTGATGTCTAGTGGCTGTTATAACTGCATGTTTTTAGAACAGTGAATATCCCTTGTTTACTGGGCTGGCTTTTTATTGTAAATTACAGCCAAAGAAGCAGCAAGTATTTCTCACTCATGCTTCCAAGGTTTAACACCAAAGACAAAATCATTCTTTTGATTACAGACTTAAAAAACAAAAAAAAACCCCAAAAAAACAACTCAACAAACAAAAACCAGACCAACAACACAAAAAAACACAAACAGAAGCAAAGACCCCACTTAACAGGTCCTTGCATTGGATAACAGATAAAATTTTAAGATACTTTGGACTCCAAGACCAGAGTTTTTCTCAAACCAGTTCATGACTGTCCTGTGAACCAGACATAAACTGCTCTTCAAAACAGTACAAGTTTCTGTGCTGCCTAAAGTGCCATGTGAACTAAAGAGAAACTTGCTGTGAATAATCATCAGCTGGCCTTTGTTGCTCTCAGGCAGAATATCCTCTCCTTCATCCAGAGGAGCCTGGCAGGTTGGGCTGCCTTACAAATGGATTCTGGTTGATACAGCCTTTGGTTCTCTGCAGGACAGGATTGTATACTTCAGCATGTGCAAACATTGGCACTTATTCTGAAGCTAAACCAAAACCAGGCAAGGCTGATGTTAGATTCTTAAGGTAATTCTGCCTGGAAGGGAGGATTTGATGGCTTCTAGAAGTCAAAGGAAAGGATGAGAATGTAAAATCAAAAGATTGGGATTCCACATGAGCAAGAACAAGCTTTTGAAGTTTCACCTTTCTCTAGACTCCCTGAAGCAGAGGCATACCGGGCAGTGTCGTGCTGCATCCAGGATCCATGTGATGACATTCTGTGGTGTAGAGTGGCAACTTGACCTTGAGCTGAAAGGGAATGAGCCTGTAAGAAGGCTCATCCATTTAAAGGCTGTAATTTGCAATGTGCCTGATAAGTTTGTTCTGGTTTAACCAACCTGTTCTGCATAATTCTGGAACACGAAGATCATGAGAGAAGCTTGTAGCAAGATACTCAACATTGCCAGGTATCTGGACAGAGCACCAGCAATGAGCGAAGTTGGAAAGCGAGTGGTGATACCAAGACCAGAGAGTGAATTGAGGCACCAGTTTATAAAGTTCTGCCCCCGTTGCTGTATCTCAGCTTGTTCCTTTTCACTGTGGCTGTTCATTGCAATTGTCCTGGAGAACAAGCCCAGGCTTTTTTTTGTTACTGCTCGGTGTTCAGTAAATCTGCCATGGAGTCTCTGAAATTAGCAGTAGAAAGATCTAGTTTTTAATAAAAGAACTCAGCAGCAAAGTGGGCAAAGAGGTCAGTGTCTTTGAGACTTAGAGGAAGAAAAGTCTCTTGTTTGTGATTCCCTGCTTGTGATTGTTGTGAAGTCAGTGAGAGGAGCTTTCAGTGGTCAAATATCCTGGCATATGGTATTTCTGTTTAATGTCACAGCACAGGTTTCACTATGAAAATAACAAAAAGGGCAAAAGTGCTCTCTTTAGAAACAAAAGTGCAAAACTTACAACTTTAAAAACAAAGTGCAATTTTGCACAGAGGGAAAAAACAAAACAAAACCCCTTTGAATGTCAATTCCATTCTTTCATTTCCATTGGCCGAAAGCGGACTCTTGTTCTTGACGTGTATGTGTAAACTAGTCTTGCCAAAATACAAACATGTTGGATCTTTTTCACTCCAGATAATTTTTGTAGCTATGGTTACTACTGATTATTTTCACTTTTTTTCAAACAGTCTATTTTATTTCAAGAAGCCTTCCCTGTGGATTTCCTTCTGATGGTCTGCAGCACTACACTGCTGTTTCAGGATGCAAGAGAAAGTCACTAACCTCATAGGAGAACACTCAACTCCGCTTAGCTGGCTGGAGCTAATAATGCGCTACTAATTTTCCTCTGCTCTGTGAGGCAGGAGGGGAATTAAATTCTACATATAAAGTTGCTACCTCAAGGCTCCAAGTGCTTTTAAAGGTCTTTCACTTGGGAGAATTTAATAAGACAGTTCTTAAAATTGGTTTGTTCTTTTGAGTTACATGGGATGTGTTATTTTTTTTTTTAATTGACTCATTGAGGGACCCTTATTTTAATTCATTTTACATTTAGTACTTGATTCTCAAAGGATGAACAGCTGCAAAGTTTGGTTCTTGCACGATAGTGTTGAACATGAAAGAAAAATATATAAACATACGGTTTTAACAAGTTAAACTGCTCTGGGGTTCAGCTTCACCTTTGGTTAATAAAAAACTGACCTGTTGTGTCCAGCCTTCCTGTACAATCCTGTGTGTGCTCTTTATTGACTTACTGCAGCTGACACAACCCCCCAGTGCTTGCATCGGGAGTGGACGTGCCAGCAGCTAACTAGATTTACTCGGAGTGTCTGAGTTGCTGCTGCTTGTGTTAGCAGAGCCTTCTGGAGAACAGCACTTGCCCTTCTGCAATAACCAGAAGAGATTTATATGTTATCTGACCACCACGTTTTGCCATTTGGTTATAAAATTTTACTAATATCTTTGAAATACTACTAGTTCCTGTTGATAGTATTGCTCCCAATAAAACTGGCTGCTCTGATGTGTCTGCCAAATTATCATAGAACTGATTTATTGATAGAGCGCTGTGCTAACTGGTTCTCTGGTCCTAGGAGAAGCACAGGTTTCTTGCTGGCCTACACTTAGAGCTACTGAATTTTACATGGCAAGCTGCCTTTTTTTAATTTTTTTTTTTTTTTTAGCCTTACAGTTTTGAAAGCAAATTACTGTGACATGGTGACATTGCCTGTATTTGCTTTCGCTGAAGTTTTATTTCTAAATATTTAGCAGTACATAAAATTTTCAAATTAGTCTGGGAGAGTAGGTCAGAGACGGAGTGTGGTGCTGAACAAGAGACAGCCCCTGTCCGAATACAGTGCTTTAGCTCCTGGGACATGTTGACACCTGAAGGGGCCAGAAGGCAGCAGCACAGTAAATATCTAGAAAATGTTACAGTTTACGGAAGGATTAACGGAGATTTTTTGTTTTCCTTTTTTCCTGTGGAAAGAAGGCCTAGGGAAAAGGGGGCAGGGAATATTCAAAGGAGGAGTGATACCATATTGATTATTAATATATGGCATAAGCTACAGCAGGGAAGCTGTTCATTAAGCATTGAAAAGATCTGTCTGGAAGGAAGATGGATGGAATAGACCGTGTGGGGGATCACTAAATCTTCCAGCACTAATTTTTTTTGTTTACATCTGTCTGAGGCAGGGGTGGATTAGGCAGCCTTCTAGGGCTATGTTAATGTCTTCTTACAAATACCTCTTTAAAATCACCCAGGGCTTTAGCTGACACAAATACACCGTCTCCAGGCTTTGTGCCACATCAGGGGCAGGAATATGGAAACAGATCAGTGCCTGTAAGAGAGGGAGATGTGCCCTTTGTGGCCCAACACGCCAGTAGGCTGTCAGGGTGCTAGGGCTCAGGTCCCCACGTGGGACATGGAGAAAACCCCAAGTCCGCATAAACACTTTGGAACTTTCAAATTCATTTTCACAGACTGAGCAGCTTGATGGCAGAAGCACGTGGTGTCTTGCATGTTGCACCCTAACTCAAGCATGTCAGGTGGGCGTTAGGCTATGGCAGTGTTACCTGCTGGGGTCAATGTTAATTCCTGGGTATTTTTTTTTTTGTTAAGTAAGACTCTATAAAGTTCTTATGCTGAGGGTGATGTTTTATTGTTTTGGCAAAGATATTTCCATCCTTTCTGCTGTTACACCAAAGGGTGTATTTCACACCATTCTTCAGATCAGCTACAAAGTAGTAAAATTGTCTTATTTTACCTCCTCAACTCACTGTTGACCAGTGAGATGTAAAGATGTGCTGCCAGCCTACTCCTGCATACTTTTCAGATAATACAGTGCCCTCCATATTTGTAACCTGCTGTGGCACCAGGTAACACTGCATCAGAACCAACATCATTGGTTTAAAGGGGAAGTGAAGGAACCCACAGAATGTTTAGTGTGGAGCAGTCAATATTTGTCCTGAAACTAAAAGTTAGCATGTTGCCCTCAGAAAGATCGAGTGTCCCGGAGATTAATTTCAGACACAAAGACTGTGAGTTGCCTTCCTCAATCTGAAAAACTAAACTCGGGTTTCCCACACGGTGGGTTGAAGGGCTGTGGGTGCAGGCCCTGCCTGGGCCCCGGCTCCCAGGGAGGGTGCAGCATTGGGAGCTCCAGCCCCGAGCAGCAGCAGTGCCCAACCAGTGCGGCAGCAACGGCGGCTCTCCTCGCCCGTACAACCGGGAACTGGCCGTTTCCCCAACCCAGAGGGTCAGCGGTTCCAGCCTGCCCGGCGGCGAGCTGTCAGCGAGCCCCGGCGGCTCCTCCAGGCCGTACCTCGGGCGAAGCACTGGTGAGCGGCGGTCTTCCCCATCAGCCTCCTCGGCGTAACGGAGCGGGCTCGGGGCAGGCGGAGGCAGCGGCTGAGGAGCTCGGGCCGGGCCTGAAGCGACGCGCTGCCACCAGGCGCCTCCGGCCTGCGCGCGCTGGCGACGCCCGGTCGCCAAGGCGACGCCGAGGCGGGGCGCGAGGGGGTCTGACCCCGCGGGGCCGCCGTAGAAGGCCGGGCGGCTCCGCGCCGCCATTGGCTCGGCGCGGTCGTGCGGCCTGGAGGGCGAATGGCGCGAGCCGAGCCGCCGGCCGCCACCTTCGAGCGGCGGGTGCTGCGGAGTGCGGCGGAGCATCACTACCTGCGCGTGCGGCTGTGAGTGTCCCTGGGAGCCCCGGGCCCGGCCCCGCCGCCGGGAAGCGCCCCCGTCCCCAGCCTATCCTCTGCTCTGCTTCCCCGCAGGGAGCTGCCGGACGGCGGGGCCCGGCCCAGCGTCGCGCAGTTCAAGCAGCTGGTGGTGTCGGCGCTGAGGGAGCTGCACGGAGAGGTGGGTCGGGACTGGGGCCGGGCGCCTTCCCTCGGCTGGCGGCTGCGGGCTGGGCTCGGGAGAGTCGTTCGGGAGCGGCCAGCGTGCCACTGGCTTCTGCGGCCGGTCTTGTGTCGGCTCTGCCCCTAGACTGAACCTGTCTAGTGAGAGAAAGAACAGTGTCGGAGCGGAGGGGAGAGGCGCCGAACTGCCGGCGGGCTGAAGAGGCCGGCCGGAGTGAGTCTTGGGAGTGCAGAGGCAGAGTGAGTGTCTTCGGTTTGCTGCTCCGTTAACCTGTCCCCAGCTCTCCAGCCCGTGTTACACCTTACTCCCAAAGAAGATGAGATTGTACGCTTTGTCTTAACGTCAGTAGTCCAATGGCTCCACCATATCTGGCTTCTAGAATACGGGGTATTGATACTTTCCCTGTCGTGAGAAGGGGAATTATGGGAAGGGAACAGCTGCTTGGATGGGGAAGCTCATGGTACTATTCTTGCTCTGTTTATGATATTCCTGGACCACTTTAAGCAAGTTGCATCACTGCTGTGTCCCTGCTTCTCTAGCTGTAATGTGGAACTAAAAGTGGCTTCTATTTAAAGACTTCTGAGAGGAAGGGTGCTGCATAAAACCTAGTGATGGTGTAGTTGAAACACTTGTGTGAGATTTCAGCTTAACTGTAACACCTTTAATGATGTCACATGCTGGCAATGGATTCATGTGCTTATAAACCACTATAAGAGCATAGGATGGTATTTATTAAATAACATATTTTTTCATAGGTTGGAGCAGCTTTGCCTGTTGATGTCTTAACATATGAGGAAAAGACACTGTCTGCCATATTAAGAGTTGTTAGCAGGTAAGGTGCAGTAGGTACAACCTGCAGATGGTGGCATTAAAATATTTTTTCATAAGGAAACAGACCTCTTAAGCTGTCTTTGAAGAATTAAGCCTAAGTTGCGGACACCTGCATACAGCATACAGAAAATGAATAAAAAACTCCCTAAGATTTGGTAACTGACATGCATCAGTGTGTATTCCTGGTTTAAAATGGTCCAACAGGAACTAAGCACCTTTGAAATACATGGCTTTAAATCTCTTTCTGTAGTAAATAATGGTTGCCCTATTTAGATAGTGAAGACAACTGCAGATGATTTAGGGGAAGAAGAAATGTAAACACCCCCAGAGAACAAGAACAGAGCTGGTGAAGTGAACTCGGAAAGGTTACGGTCTGGATCTCTGCGTCGAGGGCAAGAGATGGTGGTGATTGCAATAACCTTTCAGGGCACAGTGTTGCTGCTGGAACTCATTGGTGAAATAACCTTCTGTTAAACTTGGTTAATGTTTTGTTACTCTTTCTGTAACGTGTTTTCTATTTAAGGTGTTTATGCTGCAGGAAAACTGAAAAACAGATTTTTAATATGTTTTATTTTCTTTTTTATTTAGTGGCCTTGTCAATCTGTGGAGTGCTCTGACCTTGCTGGGCTTCTACCAGAATAGGAGGTGCGCCTTTCGAGTGCTGCAGGTAAAGCCCTGTGGAGGTTGGATGGCTTCCCCCAGGTGTCAGTTCTTGCTCTCAGGCTATCTCGCCAGCTGAGCACATTGCCTCTTCACAGGAAGGTGGCCTAGATGCAAAACCGTCTTGGTTTGGGAGTGCAGTTTAAGCAAATCTCATCATGAATCTTGTAAAATGTGGCAGTAGTGGCTCTCGTTACTTTTATGTTTTAATTCCAGTAAGAAGTCCTGGTCTCACTAATACATCTGTAAGAAAGTACTTCTGGAAAGTTTTGTTCTTGGGCCCACATCTTCGTCCAATCTTTAATTTCCCCTACTTCATTTTTTCCCTTTCTAATAGTCACTGTCAACTGACCTCATTTAGAAATGCACGCATGAATGTGCATTTCCAGAGCTTATTATTTTCCTGAGGATGCTGCTTAATAAAATGAGTTCCAGAAATTCTTTGTTTCTAAAGCCATAGCTAAAGAAAAATCTGCTCAGGATTAGCTCTGTTTTTAATCCTTTACGCAAAAGGAAAATTTTGAGTATTTTCAATTTTGAGTGCATTTTATGGTGTTTTGTTGTGGTTTTTTTGTTGGTTGGTTGGGTTTTTTAATACTTTAGTTTGTTTCTTGTTTTGTTTTTGTTCCCAAATTAGACATCTCCGTTTCTTCTTGCATTATCTGGCAACAGTAGAGAACTAGTCTTGGACTGAATGCAGTTGTTGGTTTGGTTATGTGAAACAGAAGTTGCTTGAGATGTTGCAGCCCTTCAGGCGTGGAATTTCTATTTCTGGAGGGGATTTCCGACAAAGATCCTTGACAAAACTAACACTTGTCAACTTGCTGCTTGGACGTCCCATACTTCAGAGTTTACATGTAAAAGTTGGAGACAAAGGTGAACTTACCAAAACTTTTACACAGAATGATATCATTGCCTTTTCTGATTTAACAGGTGACACAAATCCTTTGCATTTGAATGAAGATTTTGCAAAGAAGTCTAGGTTTGGGAAAACTATTGTACATGGAGTTTTGATCAATGGACTGATTTCTGCAGTTCTGGGTACTAAAATGCCTGGTCATGGTTGTGTATTTCTTTCTCAGGAGATCCGATTTCCAGCTCCTTTGTATACTGGTGAAGAAGTCATAGCTGCAGCAGAAGTTAAACGACTGAAGGGTTCTATTGCACGCGTTTCAGTATCATGTAAAGTCAAAGAAAGTGGAAAGACTGTTATGGAAGGGATAGTGAAAGTCATGGTGTCAGATGATTAGAGCTGTTGATCCTGTGCTGCTTTACTATAAAGGCCAGAAATGCACACTTGGTTCTGACTCTCGTCTTTTTACATGACATCGCTTAATCTAAAACTTTTCAACAAAAAACCTTCAAAATGTTTTGAAGACAATGCTCTAACTTAATCTTGATAGAACTCATTACACTTAGAGCTTTTCATTTTTCCCTGTGTCCTGCCAAGATGAAACCAATGGATCGAGGCACTTACTGTGACAGAAGTGGCATGTTGAACAAGCTTTTGCTCTGCTTCACTGGGGAGTCTGGGGCTGTGGGGCTTTATACTGAGGCTGTTTGGCAAAATGTCAGTCCAGGCTGGCTGAGGTCAGCTAGTGCTTGTCTCTTCCCAGAGTAGCTGTAGTGCTAACAGGCACCGGAGGGAGGGGACAGTGCAGGGTGTTTAACAGGTAAGACAGAAGGGGGGGTGTTGACACACGTGTACTGTAGGATCTGTTGTAGTCTCCGTGGCATCTCTAGCTGATGTTGGTGCAGTGTGTTCTTCCCTAGCGCTGTAAATAAGTAGTAGTCAGCCTTCACGTGAACAATGTGAAGTTTAGCTGGAGATGTGGCTCTCACAATACTTCCAAATTCTTTAGATACCTTACAAAACGTCACTATAAACAAAAGTTACCTTTAATGATAAATGCCTCTGAAACTTGCCTCCCAGAAGCAGTGTGGAGGAGGCTTTTAAAAATCCATATTGTCACTGCTTGTATTTTCTGCCTCCGTTTGTTCATGGGGGGTGGACAAGCAGGGGCAATTTTGTTGAGTACTAACCATGGCTTCTCTTTGCTTGCTTGCCTGTGTATTTCCCTTTACCCACTCAGAGTACCTCCATGGCTGGTAAAGTAGGCTTTGGGTCAGTTCAGCAGTAAATCACCTGGGTTAAATTATTTTAGTGCCAACATAAGATTATTATATACCAAGAAACCTTTTTTCAGGAATGATGGGGACCATTAGGAGTGAAGTACAGGCTGTTTTCAATTGGTGGCTCATGGTGGGGATAACAGATGTTTTACCAACAACTCCAGCAGAAATGTGTTTAACTCTTCTTGACTCCAAATAGCCTCAATGTTTGTTATGAAAAGTGTGTTTGTCTTCAAACTGTGATGAAGGCTAGTGGTAAAACAGTTACACCATCTGGGGGGGATACCTTGGTCTAATACCTTGCTGTGCTGTAACAAGAACCACCGAGTGTGAAGTCAAGCTGGATCAGAGGGTGGGGTAACCTTTACCCCATCGCAGTACACGTCAGCTCCTCAAAGCAGCTGTGAGCCCTCCTTCATTCCCTGCTCACCTGCCTCTCTGGATGGGAAGTCATGTTAATTAATGCCTGTCAGCAAAGTGAATCATGTGAGGATGAGACTGTATGGGAGGGGTTGGGGCAATAAAATCTGTCTCTGACCTTCTGGGTCACTGTAGGTATTGTTTGGAAAGTGCTGTTGCAGCCCCAGATTTGGCTGCTTACCCATAGTGCCCAGCCCCCTTCCTGTCAACGTGTAGCTGCAGGGCAGCGGGAGGAGGTTATTTCTGATACCCCTTTGAAGCGTGGGACAGGCTCAGGCTCTGCCGTCTTACTCTCAGCATTTTAGGTGAGGTTAATTCCGGCATATGCGAAGACACAAGAAATGCAGACGAGTGTTCGCTGGGCAGGAGGTTCTCAAGTGCTAGGGAGCATTGAGGTAGTTTTCTGCACTGCTACAAAGAAAATTAGGTTGTGGAACTCTAAGAACAACTTTAAATCTGTTCATTGTAAAAAAACCCTCCAACAAATAACTCCCAAACAAACAGACACCCTAAAATCTACAAATGTTTTAGAAGATACCCCGTGCTATTTGCCTTTTTTTTTTTTTTTTTTTTTAGGTGATCTAACTAAAAAAAGCCCCCGGAAACTAAAGAGCAGCAAACGCGCCAGCCCTTTTAAGTTTCTCTCTGCGAAGAACCGCAGTGTCTCGGGGCTAGTCCCCTTCCCGCAGCTGTTTCTCCCACGGGCGAGGCACGGGCGCACCGGGCGGGGAAGACTCAGGCAGGGGGGCGACTCTCCCTGCGCAGAGCACGGGGCAGCCACACGCGCTCTGCCAGCCCCCCGCCAGCTCCCTCCCCCGTTATTAACCCCGGTGGACGGGCCGTCCCGGGCCCGCCGCCCCCGCCCGTTCTCTCGCTGCCTCGGGCGGGAGGCGCCGCGTGAAGCCGGGACGGTCCCCGGCGGCCGCGGCACGGCGCCCCCTGGCGGTCACTCGGTCGGCCCTCCGGTCCTTGGTTCGGCGGCGCTAAGGCCCAGCGGCGGCGTCGCTGCGCTGCCGTGTTGACAGCGGCGGCCGCGCCGGGAGCTGCCCCGGGAAGCAGGTTGGCGGCGCCGGGCTCCCGCTCTCCGCCTCGCTATGGCCTTCATGGAGAAGCCGCCGGCCGGTAAGGTGCTGCTGGACGATACGGTGCCGCTGACAGCGCAGATCGAGGCCAGCCAGAGCCTCCACTCGCACACGGTGAGCGGCGGCGCCGGCCGGCGGGCAGGCCGGGCCGCGGGGGGCGGCGGGAGCGGCCGGTGCCGGGGACGGGTAGGCCGAGCGAGGTGAGGTAACGGGAGGAAGCCGAGTAACACGGGGCACGAGTAGTGTGCCCGGGGTACGCGGGACCGAGCCGGAGCAGGGGCGGTGCGGAGGGGAGCGGGGCTGGGCGGGGGCCTGCGGCTCAGCCCGGCAGGAGCGAGGCCGAGGGGAGCGGGAGGGCAGAACGGCGCCGGGATAGGGCCCGGGGCGGTTCTGCGTTTGGGCTGGGGCTGCGTGGCGGCCAGGGGCGGCTGGTGTGGTGCTGGGAGGATGAGGAGGACGCTACGGGGGAGGCAGCGCGGCCGAGACCCCAGGAGCGTAGGTTTCACCTCCCGGGCTGCCCTTCCGTTGGGGGTCCCGCCGTTGCCTGGGCTCCTGCAGCGAGCTGGGGAGTTGTTGGGCTCCTTCTCCTCCTCTCTGTTAAGCGGGTTTTCCTTTAGCAGCCTGCCACAGCTCCCGGTCATGGTGACGGTACCGGCTGGGGCTTGGGGCGCAGGAGATGCGGGGGTTTGGGTTGTCTTGGCCTCCCTCCCGCTCCGGGGGAGGCCTTGTACCTTCTGACCAAACAAGTTGGTGTAATTTCTGTTTTTCTTAGGGTCTGTTACAGCATTTGGAGCAGAGTTGGGTTCTGGTTGCCTCATTTTGGCAGCTGTGTTCAAGATACATTTGAACGGGCTGCATTTGCCTCCGCGTCCTACTGTGCAACTGTAGGGAAGGCTGTAAAGATGCAGAGATCTAACAGAGGGTACAGCTCCGCTTTTTCTTGTGGGGGGTGGTGGCTCTCAGCAGAACGAGCCCTACCGTGACTTTTATGTCACAGATGAATTCTTCTGGGATGTCTAGTACACATGCACATCGCCTCCGTAAGAGTTACTGTGCCTTCAAGCAGGCACTAATAGTCCAGATTTCACAATCTCCTGTTTGCAGTTATTTTCCACTTTAAAAACTAGGTTTACTTATGGTATGATCAAGCAGTACTGTGAATCAGAGAGAGAACTGGCTGTCATTTCTCATTCCTGCTTTAGCTGAGAGCAGGGATGCTGTGCTAAAAGGATGCCAGAGGTACTTCATCAGCAGATATGCTAACAGGCAGCATGTTTTAAATGGAGACAGGGTATCCCTTCTGCCCCTTAAACAGCTCTGATTCCTGCATAGTTGAGCTCTCTTCTTGGTTCGATGTATCTGGTGAATACTCTTAACTTGAATGACAATAATTGTAGGTTCACCACAGGATATTCAAATAATCTGTAGGCTGTCTTATTAAATACTCTTTTTTATAAATATTCCACACTTAAGAAGTGTTTTTTGTTTGAGGAACTTGCATTAACTAATGTTCCAATTATTTTAACAGAAGTTACATGTGAGAAATTGTCCAGAGGATCTTGTGAATCTAGCAGGCTATGACTCTCAATTGTTGCAGCTTCTTTTAGAAATAAAATTATTGAGGTTTACTTTCTGGCAAGACTGGTACTTTTTACCTGTTTCAATAGCTGAGGGGTACATGTGCCAAGTCCAATGAGAAGCTGTGTACCTTCTGATACTCCCCAGTTAGCCATCTGGGTTACAGTTTCATTGTTAACTTGTTGCCATCACACCTATCACACTTTTTTGGCTAGTGCAAATGACAGTAGATCTTTGTGTTCTTTCCTTTGGTTGCATGATTTTAGTTAGGAAAAAAAAAAAAATCACAGAATTCTTTTAGAATGAGCACTTGGTTTTTCAAGCGGGCTCTACTTGTGTGCATCTTGACTGGGTGTGATAGCAAATGTTGTCCCCTTCTCTGTCTTTCATCTCTGTGTTCTATTACTAATGGATGTTCAGAAAAATTTCTCTACTGATTTGTTCCAATCTTTTGTTAACAGCAGAATGCCAGAGCACTGTGCCTTTTGATTTAAATCTGTCTTTAAGATACATCTATTAGTAATTGTTTGTTTTACTGCAGAAGCCCAGTTGATAGTTGAAAGATGGCTTGAAGTGTGTGTAGCACAGATGGTTTATAAAGAGGCAGTCTGGGATAACAAAATATGTGAAACCATAAGAGAGACTTGGTTTCTTATTTGATGTAAGTCGACTATTTTGTCATTTTGGACACTTCATCTTATGTCCCTGCTATCTGAATAATTTGTTTATTGTTGGGTGATGCTGTTCCTGATTTTGATTTTAACTTTCTTGGTTTAAATAAGCCACACAAATAGATCCTTGTGTTTGAAGAGGTGTGTAAATCAACCCTTATTTCTTAGAAGGGCTTCAAGTGCTTTTCTAGGGTATTCAGATTGTACTTTATTTTGTTATACTATAGATGTAAGGAAGTAGGTTATCATTAAGTGAATGCTTTTTGAGTTTGTTCCTCATCCCACATGAAAGCAGTATTTAGATCTGTACAGTTCTTCATCTCAAACTAATGTCTGGAGAACTGGGTCTTTACATGCTAGACCTGTTCTAAACTGAAATACAAAGGCATCCATGAATAAATTTTAATTATTTTGTGAGCAGTGTGCATTAGGAATTTATAATGCAGTTTAGCATTGCAGGAATTGCTTTAAACTTGCATTTATAATTTTTTTTTTCCTGTAGATCATTGCTTATAAAAGCACTCATATGAAGATGATTTAGGCCCAGATTAGGTGCAGCTTGAATGTGGCAGCTGAACTAGTAATAATGTAAACCTTATATGGGTGCTGAAAATAGCCAGGCTTCTGAGTAACCAGCTAAGGAAAAGGTGAAGAATTTCAGGAAGAGCTCTGTGGACATGGTGAAATACCACAGAGAAGACCAAAGCTTGTGTCAAATGAATAGTTTGCTTGTCTGTTGTTCCAAGCAGCTTCTGCTAATTTAAATTTATTACAACAGGCTGGGTAAGTGTAAATTTAATAGCATTGACTCAAGGGCTGTACTTGGCAGAGGACAAGTTTCTGTTTCCTGGGGATGAAGGTGAAACTAAAAAGCGAAAACAAAACCCGAAACTACTACACGCTTAATTGAATTCTCCAGAAAACTAAGAAGAGACAAAGCTAGTATGTAAAATGGACTTTTGAGAGTTTGCGCTTCTGGCTTAGTAAGAGCCTCTCAAGCCCCTAGTAAATGTGGTTTTGAGATTGCTAGGAAATCAACTCCAAAATTTTCTGGTATGCTTGCAAACTCTTTGTGTTTCTTTCAAGTCAGAAGAGCTCAGAAGTTCTTACTTGAGTTAGTACATTACAGCTGGTACATAATCTCCATGCTTTTGTGTTGCAACATGGAAATTATCAGCTGATATTTGCTTTCTGCATATTTATTTCCAATTATAATTAAAGATGAAAATGATGACAATTTCTTTTTTAACAAAAGTTGTTTCCCCAGCTAAGTGTGTTACAAGTAGTCTGAATTCTGTTGGACTGTGCACTTAGATGTGCTCAGATTGTTCTATCGTGCAATGTTTATGCAGTCCAGTTTGAGAGCCACATAAATTTATACTGTGGACACATTCCAATGGTACCTCACTTAACAGATAGGAAATTACATGAGCAAACCCTGTCAGCTTCATTTTGGCTCCTGCTATGTGCTTCAATCGCTGGCACTACATTAAGAGCTTCCAGGAGTGCGTTGGGCACCTTTTCATAGGTATGGTTCAGTGCTCTTGGTCGATGTGTGTACCAACTGTTCTGCAGAAAATGAAGTTGTTTTGTTACCATTGTGTTCCCCGAATTCAACGGGAGTGGAATTGCATCCAATATGTTAAGCCATTTGCAAGTGTCTCATCTTAATGCCAAATGTTGTATTCTGACAACAGAGGCATTTTCAGCACTAAAGCTTTGATAAATTTTGGCTATTGAACTTGCTTCATATTGCAATATTTCATCTATATATTCGCTATTTAAAAGTGGGTTCCTTTATAAGTCTTAAAATAGGATGCTATTTCCTTCCATAATAATCTAGATGTATTTCTTAGTAAGAACTGCACATCTGTACATCTAAGTTTTATATCACTTTACAGCAAGAAAAGCACTGGCAAGCTATACATGTACTTCTGAACATTCCTTAATTTGTTTCTTAAGTGATTCTCCTTTTTCACGCATTTCATGTTTAAATTGAAGTAGTGAAACAGCCAATTTTGCTATAGTACATTGTTGTCTTAAAGGCATTTGGAAATGAACAGCTGAAATAAATCCCTTGGTAATATACTTTCAGAGTTTTTTGTTTTCCCTAGGCCATGATGAATGTTGACACTCATACCTTTTAGATTAGAAAAATGTTGAAAAAGCATTTTTATTTTCCCTATATTGTTCTGTGGTACAAGAATGGAGCCATATGTTTCTAGAACTGTAGGGTTTATTTTAAAAGCTTGTAAAGGACTTTGCACATCTGCTTTATAAGGAATTCAGTCTCTGCAAGGTTGCCTTCCCATTGGAAAAAAAAACCAAACCAAAACCAACAAACCTCATGAAGATACTTTCGAGGTGGTTTTAGACAGGGGACTATTAGAGTTCCCTTATTTGAGGTTTTGGAAATGCAGCTCCTCCACTGGACTTACTAAGCTTGACCACCTCCCCCTGGCAAGCTTGAGCTCAAAAAGGACAGCTGTTTCATCACACCTAATTTTAGATATCCCTACCTCATGGTTTCCATTGGTGAACTTACTAAATCAGTGTTGCATTTGTAGCTCCTGAAAGATTGCAATCCAAATATTAGCTGTTGTATCATACCTTAGTAGATCCATTGCCTTAGAGATCTTGCAGTGCAGTTAGAGTATTTTTACTGGTTATGGAGAATTTCCTGAAAAAGAGTGAGTATTTTGTTTTGCATGGTAATGCAGGGCACTGAAAAGCTGTTATTTCACTTGTGTCTCTCCAGAGCTTTTCACGTTCAGTAAATTTGTGTCCTATTTTTTTTTCTGCAGTTGTCCTACTTCATAGCTTTCAGTTATTGAATGGCTTACTCATTACTACACGAGTGATGCAGTGTGTGTGGATCTGTGTAACGTCCCCGGACAAGGGTTTGCATTGTTTAAAATGCAGGTGAACACCGCTGTTGCTGCTTGTACCTTGATGGGCTTAATGGCAGGTTGTGCAATAGCAAATAAATACTATGCCCTGTAGCAAAGAGGTCCCTGAGCAGTTTTCCTGATTTTGTTGCTACTTTGCACATGGGAGATTTTCTAAATAAATATTTAAAAGAGCTTCTTAACAGAAATTGTTCCAATCCAGCCTACTTAAGCAGGGATTGTATTCATGCTTAATTAGGCTTTCATCTCTTTAATGCTTATAAAATAAAGCCCTTTCAAACTTGCAGTTGATGTGACCTGAAGGTGACCTGGATCTTTATAATGGTTGGCTTTTCAAGCCTGTTGGATTAAACAGATGTACAGCAGAAATCTGTGGAAAAACAGACTGACTATCCTCCGCCAAAAATTTACAGACTATTTTCTTGGAAAAGCAGAATGTATTACCCAACATTGGTGAGATTCTCTGCATCTTAATACATGAATATCTAAAGTCGCCGCTTGTTTTTTTGCTATTTTGTCTCTGCAAAAGCCTTTCTTTCCTGTTTGCTTTCCGTTTAAAAAACTAGGAAAGGTGATAAACAGCAATTGTTAACTGTTTGGACATGCTTTGCTGTGTAACTTTCACCTAGGAATGTTAACAAAATTATCTGAGGTGCTCTGAGCTGTTGATACTGATGTTTCAGCAAGTGATGGAATACCAGGGACTAATTGTGAATTTTGGGGGAAGAGCCACCTAAATGTTGGCTCTGCTTGAAAATGGGTAAGTTCAGGACAACGTTAATCCTAGGCAGTGATTGTGAAACTGTTACTGGCAAGGGATTGGAGAAATGCAGCATGGTTGTCACTGATCCATCTGGATGTTTGGAAAACACTCTTTTTAGAAACCATGCAGCACTCTGCAGTGGTAGGAAGATTTTTAGGAAATGACAGTGTGCATTTGGGGTCATACAGCTTTCCCTGCCCCTCACCTCCTCCTCCCAGCACCAATTTCCACTTTCTTGACTTAGCAGAGCAGCCAGGAAATGATCCCATAGGCAAACCCACTTCGCTTGGCATCTTTAAAAATGTACGTTGAACTGCTGCTGGAATATTGAGGTTGTGGCAGGAGCTGGCTTGGCAGTAGTGGTAGGAAGAGCAGCAAAGGTACAAACCTTACCTGTGTGGGACTCTGAAGGGACTCAGAGAGGTTGTCCTGGGGAATGACCTGTCTTGTTGGTGTCTCCTATGTAGTTGCTGCCAGTGAACTTTCTGTCCATGGGCAAAGTTGATATGGGGAGGTTGTGTCTCTGCCAGCTGAGACCTTTTTTTGCCAACTAGCAGCTGTTAGGGCTGCTTTGAAGTTGTTTGGGAAACTGAGTCATAGGATAGATTTTGAGGCATTCATGCAGGAGTGAAAGAGGCCATGGGAATTTCTGCATGCGTGTAGCTAACCCAGACCTCACCAAGCCTGGCTGTCGATCCCTAAAATTCCTGGCAGGAGTGAACACTGGTAAATACTAGACCTTTCTGAAGTCTTTTCTATAATTTTTTTTTTCCCTGTGTTAGATGATGTAGATGAACAGAAATTGTTCTTAGCTTGCCTATTTTCCTTACACTTAAATTTATTTCCTATGGGCACAGTCTCAGTCCCACTATCAAATCAGGCTGTCTCAGAAGAAAATTGTCACAGTTAAGATTTTTTTTTTTTTTTTTCCTAAACAAAACAGAATTTGGCAGGATAATAAAGGCTTTTGAGCATTTAGGCTTTTTCTTTGCAGAGTTGAAAGCTCTTCTTTAGTCCTATGGGAAGCATGTATCAGTGGTGCTAATTATAATCCTGAGACAAGCTTGTTGTCGTGCAGAGGCAATAGGAAGTATCAACTTCTCACTAAAACTCAGCATTCTGTAGTCTGGTTATTATGTGTAGCCATAGCAGATACTGCGAGTAGGATTGTATTTCTTGGCTTTTCTGCTGTAGCTATGCCTTGATTTTTATTATCAACTTCAGGGGGGAAAAAAAAAAAAAAAGACCATTTAGGCTTTTTCATTAGTTGTATTGACAAGGGTAGTGCTGAGGTAGCCAGTTCTTTGTTCTAGTCAGTGCCAATGGAGGGAGCATGGTGGGGACTTACCTTTTCCATAATAGATGGAACTAATGACCATGTCTGAAGAGAAATGCTCTCTTCTTTCAGGCAGCAAACGCCACGACATAGAGGGGGCTCGACTAGTGCTGTAGTATGCCAAAGCAGAACTGGATGGGAAAATGCTCAACTATGTGTGGAAAAAATAGTAGTGGCCCAAATCTGTCTTCTAATATAATCTTACTCTGAGAATGAGCTCTAAGCCCTGAGATGTTTATCACTAGGCTCTCCAGAAGAGACAACTGTCAATCAGAGTGGTTGTATGCAATACAGTGCTTTGATGGTTGTCTAATGAATTTATCTGTGTGTTCTGCCTGCCCGAGAGCATTTTCTTGGGGTACAATAGAAAAGGCTAATCGCTGGATAGAGTGAGTGCTGCAGTGGATTGAGCAATAACTCTGCTTCTTTCAAAATCCTAGAAAAGATGAAAAACTGAACATAGTGAATCATCACTGACAGGATTTTTCAGAGAAATGGCCAGCATTCCTTTGAGTCTTGCTGAATAAGCGGTTGCTGCATTTTTTTAGCTGTGTGTGAAGTAGCCTCTTCCTACTTCCCCAATAATCAGAAAACAGGAAAAGCCATGTTAGTGGTGAATCCGGGATTCCAGGTGTCCCTTTAATCTATTTCTGTCACACGGTTTCCAAACATAACTACACTGGTTGAATTGCAATCAGCTTTTTGGATTTTTGTTACTATGTATGAGGCTTTGGGCTTCTTGTTTTGCAGGGAAAGACCGTAAACTATAATTTCAAATGGGTAAGAGAAGAAAATATGGAGAGAGTGTGTCAGGCTGACTTTCTGAAAATAGACACTTTAATTCCAGTATAATAGTTACATGTTTTGGTTTGTGACATCTTGGACTTCTGTCATTTTTGGGTAAACTGCTAGGACAGGATTTGATTTAAAAACTTTTTTTTTTGTTCAAAATTGCTACAGCTGTTTGACAGCTGTTGATAACAAAGGATATTTTAAGTGACTTGAGAATGGAATGGCATTTTTTGTGTGACCAGCATCGTGCTTTGGAAGGAAACTTCAGTAAATAAATTCTGGATTAGTTGAAGTTGAACACACAAGATAATGCCATCGGAGAAGTGTTTCCTTTGCATCCTATTTGAAATAGTCATAATTCTTGATTTACACTACTTTACATTTCATAGTGGTAAATGTTAAACAAGGATTTAATTCTGTGGAGGGATTCTTTGATGTGCCCCACTTCGTTTATTTGCATCCAAGGGTATATTTATGTTTTTCAGTGTACAAGCTTTTAATTTAATTTCATTTGGAAGAGGAGAATTAGTTCTGCATGGTTCTAAAGGCAACTTCTAAAAGCAGAACATGCTTCAGAGTACCTGAAAGAAGTTACCAATAAATGCCTGTAGTGGATTTTTAACTGTGAAGTTGAATTTGTAATACTTCATGGATCAAATACTCAAGTAATTGAATTATGTAGTTGGTATGCAGGTACATGCTGGAGAAAGTTATTGTTACAGAATGGACAAATTTGTTATATAAACTCAAGGTGCTGGAAATACCTTTGTTTATTTGTTATTTCACTATTGTCTATTCATGATAATTTGGAATGCAGCATTAATTTTAATATCTGAAAAACGTGCATAATGCTCTGGTCTGTCCTTTTTGTTTGTGTAAGAATTCTATCAATGTAAGCAGTTCAACAAAATCAGGTAGCATTTGAAATAAAAAAAAAATTAGGTACTTTACATAAAATCCGTTTGAAAGCTTGTCCCAGAGTGAATGAAGTCATCTGAGCTGAATAAAGAATGATTTACTGTGTGATGCTTGCTACACTGCAGGCAGTAACTGGGTGGGTATTTGTGTGTTAACTTGGCACAAATGCAAAGAGCTTTTTCCGTGTTCAGCTAAGAAATACTGTGAGCCGTGGCTTGAGTTTGTATTTGCATTAGAATTTCTAGTTCTCACTTTGAATTTTGTAGCTACAGGTGTGCAGTGCGACTGAGTGTGGTCAGTGCAGAAGCCTGGGGGATTTCATAGAATCATAGAGTGTTTTAGGCTGGAAGGGACTTCTAGAGGTCGTCTGGTCCAACCTTCCTACACAAGTAGGCACATCTCCACCTAGGGCAGGGTTTAGTGATACTATGAACACCAGCGGTGGGTGCTGCCACCCCAGGCCAAGCCTAGCAGAGAAAGTTAATGTGCTTAAAGGCACTGGGGGTATAGGCCTCTCCTATGAAGTCACACTGATACAATTGGAAGGAAGGCATAAAAACACAGGTACCTGTGTGACTTTTGAAATATCAAAAGAGTTTTTGGAGTTTTCAAACTTAAACAGAGTAGGGGTAAACAAAAACATGGCTTCCTTGAAGTGTCTGAGTAGGTGTGCAAATCTATTCTTGAGATAATTAGATAATAACGGTCAAATAACGGTATTGCTGTATTGACCAGGTGTTAGTCTACAAAAGGTACAGTGGAGCTTGAAATTAAGAGACTAAAAAGAATTATGCTTTATGAATGTAATTGTGGTGGGTGAATTATTCTTGAAACTTAGAAGTGGTTCACTGAGATTTAGATATGTGTTCGTAGCTAATGTTAATTATTTATATATTAAGCATGAATCATAAATGAAGAATTATAATCTTGAGAAACTGATAATGTTCTGTTACTCAAGAACACTCCAAAGCTTTTGTGGTAACCTCTCTTGTACAAAAAGAGTAAGCGGTTGGGCAGCTGTGGATATTTACTGGTATATTCTGTTATGATGGTGCCAGTAATTCCTGGGCCTACTTGTTAGATATTGGAGGTGAGGAGAAATTTCTTCAGCTGTTACCATCAGAGATGTGTGGTGAGTATGCTCTTACTAACTTTTAACTGCATGAAACTGTTCAAGGGCTTCACAGGTCTGCAAGCTCTTGGACCTCTCTTTGTCTAATACTCTGTGAAGCAGAGGCAGCTGCTAGTGATGGGTCTGAGCAGACCCAGCTCTGGTCTTCACCTAGGCACTTAAAATCTGGATCTGAATTTTCTGTTTCTGAGCATTTCCTAATTGGGTAGTGGTCATATTTGAAGACGTACCTAGTAACTTCCTTCAGCTCATTAGTTCTCATTTCTAATAACTTTTTCCTTTTATTAGGAATATATAATCCGTGTTCAGAGAGGAGTTTCAGCAGAAAACAGTTGGCAGGTAATTTCTTAAACTGTGGCTTGTGTAGCCGGGTTGCCTTTTTAGGAAGAGTTTGAAAGTTGTCTCTTCCTAGCTTTTTAAATTTGAGTTGGAGAGGGTTACGTTGCTTTGGAATTGAGAACATGAAGTGCTTGAATACTTTTGGTTGAAAACTAAGAGAAAAACAGTATTGCTGCCAGCCGCAGAAGGCACATTGTTGCTATTGTAAATATTCCAGAGAAAAAAAAAATGCTTGTCATGTGTTACTACTGTATGTTATTATGACCATCATTTTTAAATCTCAAATGCCAATTTGCCTTTCTTAGTGCTAAAATCATAGCCTTGCTGATATGTGAAACCTAGAAAGAGTATTGAAGGTGACTATGAAAAGTTGTTGCATCTAATATGGCAGAAATGCTTTGTTTGCAAACAACTTGGCTTAAAAAAAATAATTTTTGTTTTAAGCTCTTTTAAGAGGATGTTTAGAAATGTTTTTTCATTGTGGTCAAGATGTGATTAAAAACTGTTCCTCGCTCTCTGACAATGTGATATTAATCCATCAGTTATACATATGTACACGAGTGGTTAAGATTATAAATAGGACTTACTTTTCTCTGATGGGATTTTGAAGAGTAAAATGCTAATGGGAAAAGTAATATGTTTCCTGAACTTTGTCTTTATACCTTGCAGATTGTGAGGCGATACAGCGACTTTGACTTGCTTAATAATAGCTTGCAGGTAACTTTCACCCTTGATATATAAATATAAAATGTGATTTAGAAGGATATATTTAAAATGGCTTGTGATATTTTTATGTACTGCACCGAAGAAAAAATAAAAATTCACATAGCTGTAAGTGCAACTTGAATGTATACTTTTTTTCAGTCTTCTGTTTTCTCTTGTAAAATTTTAATTCTCGCATCAACAGGACCTATTTATATAGAAATGGAGGAAACTGGCAGATCCTGAATCTTTCCCTTCAGTACTGCAACTTGTTCCGGTTTTATGTGTTTTTATTTGTTCCTCCTTTGATTTGAAGAAAGCCAAGGCACATACCAACCTTAGAAATCCACCACTGAAGTGCTATGTATCTCATTATTTATATTCGTCTAAAAGCACTACCAGATGTTGCTTATCATGTGATGGTTTTCTGTATCACTGGAGAGTGTTTCTTAGTTAAACACTGGACTTACTGTGTGGTTTCTTTTGCTTTGTAGGACAGTTATTTCTTTTTATTTTGTGTGGGAAAAAGCAGGGTATAGGACTGTGTCTGGGAAAAGGGGAAACAACAGTGACCAGCATCTATAGGAGTGAAACTCATTGCTTGAGGTTTCCATAGTAGGAGGCAAACAGGATAAAAAGTGAATGCTTCTGTGATTTGAGGATAGGTTTTTGTGGTCTTGATTTTCATTTATTACGCCCCCCCTTAAATGTTGTGTGAATTAAAGAGCTTAATACTGCTTCCACTTCCTCAGTGGCCAAAACCATGTAAGGATGTTGAATTGTGTGCTCTGATAGCCTGCTGTAACTGATTCCTCTGCTAGAGCATAGGGGGTAGGGCACAAATTAGTCCTAATAAGGAGATATAACATAGTTGCATTGTGGAATTATTTTACTGAATGTGCAGTAGCATGTAGGGACTTCTATCATGACCTAGAAACTTCTTGTGTGATGTTCTGAATAAATGCAATACAAAGATGTCTCCTGCTCCAGAGAAATCCAAGATTTAAGATTAAATAAGCACCCATGGGAACCCAAGGAAATGAGATGGTACTAGTCATCACAGTGCTTAGTGGTCACTGTGGTCTTAACCATAGTCAAGTTTTGATAGAGATCACAGAGAAAGAACTTTGAGAAAGTTTTAAAAAGAAGAAAGAGTTCACTTTTGCAGCCACCTAGAACAAACTCTCTTAACCACAGGGAATAGAATGTGTTAAGGTATGAAAAAGCTTTGTTGCCTTCTCATTTAACTTTCAAATGAGGCTGCTTTAGTAGAAAAGACAATGGACCTTTAAGACTTAAAATCCAGAAGTGACAGGCACTAAAAGGTTAGGCCTAAGTGGAAGGTGTAGAAAGTGAAGCTAAATAGGTTATGTGTGATATGGTACAGAAAGAGGCAAATGGAAATTATTAGACAGCAACTCGCAGAATGGGACAAGGAGAAATTTGAAATGAGAGAGTGATTTTGCAGATACAAGATAGCAAGATCTAGGATGAGAATGTCATCTGATTGGATGGTCAGAAAAGATCAAACAGAATCATCACAATCTACCTCTAACTTGAGTAGGAAGGTGTGCAGAGGGTGGCTAAGTTAACAGGACATGTTCTTCAGCATTTGGGCTCCTTCAGTGAAAAAAAAAGCCTGCTCACCCCTTGATGTTCAAATTCTTGTTTCTGCCTTTCACAGTCTGGAAAGGCAAAGATTGTGTCTCTACTTGGAGATAGCCTTTTCTGGCTAGTATAGAGAGCCACTCTAAGAGGTGTAATTCTTCACTACGTGCCCAGCAGAAGGGCAGGAAGAGAGTGTTAAGCCTTTATCAAAGATGCACAGCTCTGCTTTTGACAAACGCCGCTGCTCCTCCAGCCTAGCTCTGTATGCCAAGGCTTGAGAGACAGCAGACAGTAGCTGGTGAGAAGCATATTAAAATTGCTTTTTCATCCCACTGTTTTGAAGGTTTTTATAAATTGCTCTTTGTGATGCTCGAGCGAAGTTTTCTGATCCATTAAGACATGCAACACTCCTTAGTTCTTTCCATCCAGAGCTCTAAGCAACAATATTTGATCACAATATTCAGGGTCCAAGACTTACTTTTAAGCTCTTTAAACTCTCATCTTCTGTATATTGAAATTAGAATAAACAAACAAAACTCCAAGCAAAAAAGCCAACCTCCCCCAAAACAATATAAAGCAATGAGCAGTAAGAAAATACCAAACCCCAGGCTCCTTCCTTCAAAGTTAAAATGTTGCTGGAAAAACTACTGGAGCTTCTTGTGGATGTAAAACCCCAAGTCCCTCTAGTTCTTATGGTATACCTGACCTCTCTGTAGGTTTGAGTGGTTGTGTTTGAACACAGCCGCAGTTGAGTTGGAATGCAAGTTTTCTGCTGTTAATCTGTTGCTACCTGTATAATAAAAGCAAGGATTGAGAATTTCAAACCTGTCTAGGCTAGGGGGATGCAGTCCTACCAAACACCTTGGTGCATACCTGTGACTCTGATGTGCATCAGAAAGTTTCAAGCCAGATTCCCTGAACTCTCAGCTGTGTACTGGATTGAAAAGCCCCTTCCAGACTGTCCTGCATTTCTCCCTCTTTGCTTATCTGACAGAGATGTGTAGGGATCATTGGCTGCTCTTCTGTTCAATCAAGTGAACTATTGGTACAGTATTCGCAGCAAGGTATTTGGCTTTTGTGAAGCATTTTATTGCAGCTTTTGAACAGACATTCCTGAGTGGGCTGTGGTTTGAAGATAAGAATGTTAATTCCCAGGTTCTTCTGTGGCGAAGCACATCCTGGCTCCACTGCTGAGCTGGGGCCACTGAGAAGTACTGCTTGTGTTTGAAAGCATGCAACTTCTTTGCAAGGTCAGGACCTCAGTGGATAGGATGTATATTACTATTTTTATTAACATCTTCTGTAATTCAGATGTAGTAATCATTCTTTTTCAGCCAGAAACTGGAGAAGTAGAAGTGCTAAGGTTAGTGGGGAGACAACTCCTGTGTTCAAAAGAGGGATGTAAAGAAAGAAAAGGATTTCTACTTCTGTCCTGGTTTGTTGAACTAATCCTTTATTTTTACCATTAGTTAAAATGAAAGTTGTTCAAACACCAAAAGTCCCTGTCTTCTCCCCGGTGAAATGTTTGCTTTGGAAATGAGGTTATTGCATCTGGTGTAATTGATTCCCACAATACACATTTCTTAAAGACAACTCCCAGGGAGGTTCAGCATACCCAAGGCAGGTTCTTTCATCTGCAGGACAATGATGTGTTAACAATACGAAAAATTTATTCTGGAAATTTGCATGACATAATTGAATGTAAACACTAAAGATGATCTCTTTGATCTGACTTACATAAGGCTTTGAATTTCTGTACGGTTTTTTACTGTCCTATTTCAAAGTATTTCTCTGATTTTATCAGAAGTTTTGGATCACTTATGTCAACATAAAACAACCATTACACATCCACTGGTAGATTACAGCTATTTCTGGGCTGAAAGATGTGTAGCTGTTTAAAAACTGTACAGCAACAAATTCAGAAGAGAAAATGGAAAAGTTGTACCATAGTTGAAATTACAGATTTCAAGTACTGACAGTAACTGACAGAAGAGGCAAAGGAAAGTTATTCATCTGCACTTGATGAAGTAAGAAAGCCTAAATCTTGCCCAGAGAAAATGGTAAGGTGTGAATTGGTTTTGTGCTGTGGCAGAGGTATGCCACGAAAAGGATTTGACTGAAAATTGTAGCCATTTAGTATCTGAAAGTTCTGTGTGTAGTCATCTTAAACGTGTGACTCTCTAGCAAACATTTATATCCTCGCATTTTCAGTATCGTTCTACTTACTAATCTCTTCACAGTGGGATGAGAGTTGTCTCACTAGCTCACCCCGGTGACAGTACTTAGAAAAAACATTAAAACTTGCATATGCACAGCACAAAAAGAGTTAACCAATAGTTAGCTTGCTGCTGAGAGTCTTTTACTTTCTGGGCTCCTAGTTTATATCCCCAAGGCATTTTGAGAGCAAGGTTAGTAATTTTTTCTCTCCTTTTAAGATCTCAACTCTAAGTCTACCTCTTCCTCCAAAAAAATTGATTGGAAATATGGAGCGTGAATTCATAGCTGAAAGACAGAAGGGACTCCAGGCCTATCTCGATGTCATTACTACCCATCACATACTGTCCAACTGCGAACTGGTAAAAAAATTCTTGGACCCAAACAGCTATTCTGTAAACTACACTGGTAAGTGAGGAATTGCAAAACTGCATTACAGTTTCACTTCAGCATGTGTGTGTATCTTCCATTAATAATGGCAAGGATGGGGGGGAGCAGCCTTCAATATTATCATACTGTGCATGTGATTATTTATGATGATGTTTCACCAGCTCTGTGCGTGAATCACGCTGTGATTGTCAAATCTAAATATTTGGATTATTTTACAGAGGAGTGATGAGGGTCAAGATCTATAGAAGTAGAACTTGGGGGCAGGGGGTTGGTGAGAGCACCATGTACTTTCTCACAGTTTGTAATGAATGGGGGGAGTATAAGGTGGAGTTGTTTGTCAGCTCTCTGTTCTGTTAAAGCAGACAATCCTCTGAACACTGAATCTTGTGTTTGTCATGCTTCTGAAATTTTTCAAATCAACAGGAACAATTGTGGTCATCCTGTCTAGCACTTTGGGTTGTGAGACTCCCTAGAACTGTTTGAGCTAGGTTGAGTATTTTTTCAAGTCTTGAATAAGTCATGTATCCTCATCCCACAAATACTGGAAAATCACTGATTCTCTTAAAATGATATCCCAGTGATCTTCATTCTTAAATGTTTCTTCTTTGAATTTGGCTGACTTCAGCTTCAGCCATTAGAAATTATTCAATAGTTGCCTTACAGACTGAAAAAAAACTTCCTCTTAGTGATGAAACCCACTCCACAGATTTACTTCATGGTTGAACTGACTCTTTGCAAAATGCAAAGCTTGTTTTCATAAAAGCAGAGCCTACTGAAGCAGGAACTTACTGCTTCCTTTCTACTTGTCTTTTTGCTCTCCCTTTATGTAACATTCTCATGTTTGCAGCTTCAAAGTGCAAAGAACATTTCCCGGATGTTATGATAAGCTGTGTAGGGGTTGTAAATTATTAGTAACTCTTTAAGGATGCAGTTTGTCTGGCTAATGCTGAGCAAGCAATTTAAATCCTTGAGGAGACACTGTGACTTCAGTGTTATTTTTGAGTGCTTTTGTTAACACTTCCAAGTTGCTGGGAAGTTAGTAGCAGTCATCTCCTTGCCTGTGGTTGTTGGAGACCCCATAAGTTTGTCATTTCTTAAATACCGGAGCAGTGACCTGATACTTATTGCACTATTCTTTCCCTAGCATATTTGTAGAGAAGAGAGTGCAGTAAGATCAGTGTATCCTTACCTTATTGCTGTGTTTCTGTTCCAAGATGAGCCATGTTAGAGAAAACTCCTTGTTGGCATGATTCTCTTTCTTCCCCTGCTGTCACTCCTCTCACTGAGATTTGCCCTCAAATACCAGTTGTGCTCCTAGCTGTGGGAGAGTTTAGTAACCAGAAAGGTGTCCTCCCTCCACACCCCTGAAATGTGCATAGGATCATGGCATCTAGCGAGATACCATTGCCTGTGCAGGAAAAGGCAGAATAACACATAGTGAAACAGAAATTATTAGTTTACAGGTAGTATTAGCAATGCAGATGCACATTAAAAAAATGTAAAAGTTAGCATTTTGACAGATGTGTCAGAAACATTTTATGACCTAATGTAATGTACACCTGGTGTGGGAAATCTTAGCTGTGATCATTGGTTTTAGACTTGGAAATATAGCTCTAGCACAGATAGAATGCAGACTGGTAAGCTAAGTTTTCCAAAGGCAGTGCTTTCCCTGTTTTCCCTCTGGATTTGAGTTATCAGGTTAAAAATGCAAATGCCCTTTAACTGAGCCTTTTATCTGATATCCTTTTAAAGTGTTTTTGCTGACTTTCAGTCTGAATTCCTGCAGGTTTCCTTCTGGCTTTGGACCTTACCTAATATGTGGATAATTGCATAGTATAGTTTCTTAAAAACATGTTTCTTTTTTGTTTCTTTTTTTTTTTAAACAAAACAAAAAACTTCTTTTCCTTTTTCTTTTCAGAAATTGCCTTACAGCATGTTTCAATGTTCTTCCGATCAGAGCCAAAGTGGGAAGTGGTAGAACCATTAAAAGATATAGGTGAGAAGAGTATGGATGCATGAAAACTTGTTGGATTTTTCTTTTTTTTTCCCCAAATATACAAGTTGTTCTAAGATTGCTGTGCTATCTTTGGTTATAGATCTTGTCCTGCCTGTAAGCTCTGTGATTTAGTAGTGTTTAATTAAAGCTGCTGCTGCCTTTTTTTTTTTTGTAGGTTGGCGAATACGTAAGAAATACTTCTTAATGAAGATTAAGAATCAACCAAAGGAACGGCTGGTGTTAAGCTGGGTATATATGTTTTTGTCTCCTACTCAAGTCTTTCTTAATGAACCTGGCTTATTTCATTTGTATTTACTGCCATGCATGAGTGACAGAGAGATAGACTTAAGAGCTCAGGCTTTGAAAGAGCCTTGAAAGCCTTTAGGTGGATGTGTGGTGTGGGACCTTCCTGGTTTTCTTTCCTCTGGTGGCAAATCCAGTTTGCAGATTTCTGTGCCTGGTCATTTGTTCCCCTTCCTGGACTTCAGGTTTCTTTAGTTGTAATCATTTAGCTGTTGATCATAGTATAAATTTGCTCACAGAAAATAACAAGGTGATCCTAAAGTGTTGGGTTTTCTTACTTGGATCTTCAGTTGTACTGACAAACTAATAGGTGAAAGAGGCACAAATTGCTCCTTTAAGGTAAATGTGTATTGACACCAGTTTGTTGTTACTATTCACTTGCATATGCTCCTGTGCTGCAGCACGCTGCCCTCCTAATGAGAGGAGCTTAGCTCTTTGTGATACTTCACTGGAGAGCAGGTATCACTAAAGCCTGCAGTATGAGGGAAGTTGTTTTTGCTGCAGAGGAAGAAGGTGGAGGGTTATTAGTTCACAATGCACATAGTTCCCCAGTTTGGGGTTGGCAGAGTTCATTCAGTGGTAATAATGCACATAAGATCAGGGGGAGGAAAGAGGCCGTAATACCTATGTATGGTCCAATACTTTGCACTGTAAAACTGTGGCCTTAGTGTAATTTCCTTGCTTGCTCTTCAAAATATACCTTCAAGCAGCTGTCTTAATTTGTGTGAGCAGAATATAGATTACATTTTCTTTATGGAATGCAGCTTCTATTATGATGCCATTCTTTTCCTATTTATTTCCAGGCTGATCTTGGCCCTGATAAATACTTGTCTGACAAAGACTTACAGTATGCTATGAAACTTCTTTCTTCCTGTTCTGTGAGTATTACTTGGAGGCTTTTAAATTGTGCTTGTTAAGGACTAATCTTGCAAAAGAACATGTAGCTGAGTAGACTTAGTTTGCAATTTTAGAGTTGCTTTCATTTAAAGATGTGCAAACCTTTTAATTACATTTCTCACATAATATGAGGTAACATGTTCTCAGCACAAACAATAATAGTGCAGGATTATTAGAGGAGATTAAGACTTGTGGTTAATTGTATTTTTTCTTCTTCTGCAGTATTGTGAGATCACGAGCTTTTATTTCAGCTCCTCAACACTTTTAGGCTGTTAGAATAGTGCTGTTTAGGTCTAATTGCTAATCCATGTGGTGGGGATATTCTCAGGCAGCAGCAGCAAAGGCAGTGGAATAAGTGTGATTATTTTTTCAGTTCTTTGAACTTGGCAGGAGTATATTAGTAGAGGTGCAATGGAGGCTGTACAATTTAAGCTCCTGTGCAATGCCATGTTATAAATGCAGTAGGCATCTCTGAAAAACTGTCATTTGACTCCAAAGAGTTTCTCTTTGATGATGATAGCATGTGAGAGACTGGCTGAAAAGAATCATAGAATCATAGAAATGTCTGGATTGGAAGGGACCTCCAGAGGACATCCAGTCCAACCCCCCTGCTGAGAGCAGGGACATCCTCAACTAAAGCAGGTTGC
>JANIJG010002382.1:0-18878 GCA_024611175.1 Megaceryle torquata
AATTTCTCTAATAGAATGCTGAGGGAAACAGTGTCAAATGCCTTACTGAAGTCAAGATAGACAATATCCACAGCCACCCCTTCATCCAGCAAGCAGGTCACCCTGTCATAGAAGGAGATCAGGTTTGTTAAACAGGACTTGCCCTTCATAAACTCATGTTGACTGGGCCTGATCACATGGTTGTCCTGCATGTGCTCCATAATGGAACCCAGGATGATCTGCTCCATCAACTTCCCTGGTACTGAAGTTAAATTGACAGGCCTGTAGTTCCCCGAATCATCCTTCTGTCCCTTATTTACATATGGGTGTTATATTGGCTGACCTCCCATCTGTTAGTACCTCCCCAGTGAGCCAGGACTGCAGCCACTGTCACCAAGGCTGTTCCCAATCTTAATGTCCCCAACAAGACCATTTTTATTCATTAAAACACATCTCCTTGTTGGTTCCTCCACTATCTGCATTAGAAAGTTATCATCAATGCACTGCAAAAGCCTTTTGGACTGAATATGCTAAGCTTTCCAACAATTATCACAGTGATTGAAGTCATCCATAAGTACTAAAGAGTGTGATCTAGAGGTTACTTCCAGTTGATTGTAGAATGCCACATCAACATCTTCTTTTTGGGTTGGTGGTCTATAGTAGACACCCACAACAGTTTCACCCCCAATTGTATGTCCCTTAATTCTTACCCACACGCTTTCAACCTGCCCTACCTACCCCCTGGATAGGACTCAGTACATTCCAGTTGCTCTTGCACATAAAGAGCAACACCACTGCCTTGCCTTATTGCTCTGTCTTTCCTAAATAGTACATAGACATCCATGACAACATTCAAGTCATGGGAGCTGTCCCACCATGTTTCAGTGATTGCGATTATATCATAGCCATGCCACCTAACCCAGAACTCCAACTCCTCCTGCTTATTCCCCATGCTCTGTGCATTGGTATATAAGCATTTCAGAGAGGGATTCAAGTGATTAGTTTTCACTTTTGATATCTGACCATTCCCAACTGCTTCCATGGTTAGCAACCTTTTAGTGAGCCCCATGTTTTTGTTGTTGCATTTTTTACCATTTCCCACCTCAGGTGGGACGGTAGACAGAAGACCATCCTTAGGCTCATCTGTAGTGAGCCTTGTTTTATCCCCTTTCCCCTTCAAGCCTAGTTTAAAGCCCTTTCAACGAGCCGCACCAGCTCCTGTGCGAGGACACTTTTTCCTCTTTGAGATAGATGTACTCCATCTGTCGCAGGCAGACCCAGTGCCATATAAGTTTCTTCATGATCAAAGAACCCCAAATTTTGACAGTGGCACCAGCCCCTGAGCCACATGTTATCAGGTGTGTTTTCCACCCACTGTCAGTATTTTTCCCTGCCTCTTGAGGGATTGATGAAAACACCACCTGCACACCTGAGCCTTCAACCAGATGCCCCAATGCCTTGAAGTCCTTTTTAATAGCCACGATATCACAGTATCATAGTATCACGGCCACTGGACTTCTCTCTGCAGTCTTGCCATTGCCAACCTGTATGACTAGCAAAAGGTAATAATCAGAGGGCTGCACCAGACCAGAGAGTTTCCTTTTTATATCTCTAACCTGAGCTCCAGGGAGGCAGCAGACTTCCCTGTGGAATGGGTCCGGTTGACAAATGGGCCCCTCAGTTCCCCTCAGAAGAGAGTCGCCCACTACAATTACCCTCCTTTTCTTCTTAATTGAAGAAGTCCCAAGGTGTGGGGGGGAGTGACAAGCCATGAGAGACTCACTGGATGAATCTTCATCTATGGGGCCGGATGGTTACCTCTTTGAGTGCTGAGACAGCTGGCAAGCGTGCTCACCAGGACACTGTCCATAGGAATCCGATGGGCTAAGACTCTGGAAGGAAAGGGAGCCCAAGAACTGGTCAGTTTTTAAATACCGGTTCCTCCAAGCCCAAGATAGGTACATTCCTTCATGTAAAAAAATGGGTGAAGGTGGTAAAAGACCTGCATGGATGAGCAGGGATCTTTGGAAGAAAGTCTTGTGGAAGAAAGAAATTAACAGTTCATGGAAGAAGGGACTGATCACTTGGGAGAACTATAGGGACATTGTCAGGGTTTGTAGGAAGGCAACAAGGCCAAAGCCTTCTTAGAATTTAAACTGGCAAAGGAAGTAAAAGAACAAGAAGAGCTTCTTCAAAAATATCAGTAGTAAAAGGAGGAATAGGGAAAATGTGGGCCCACTGTTGAATGTGGTGGGAACCCTGATAACAGAGGATGCAGAGAAGGCAGAGTTGATGAATACTTCTTTGCTTCAGCCTTTGCTCATAAAACCAACCCTTGTGAACTCTAGACCCTGGATATAAGAGAGGAAGCCTGGAAGAGGGAAGACTCTCCACTAGTCAATGAAGAGCAAGTCAGAGATCAGTTATGCAAGCTGAATAAACACAAGTTTGTGGGCCCTGATGGGATGCACCCAAGAGTCTTGAGAGAGGTGGTTGAAGTTATTGCCCCACCACTTTCCATCATTTTCAAATGATCATGGCAAACAGGAGAGATGCCTGAGGACTGGAGGAAAGCCAATGTCACTCCAGTCTTCAAAAAGGGCAAGAAGGAAGATCCAGGAAATTACAGATCAGTCAGACTCACCTCCATCCCTGGAAAACATCATGGAGTGGCTCATTTCAGAGGAGATCTCTGAGCACATGGAAGAGAAGAGGGTTATCAGGAGTAGTCAGCATGGATTTACCAAGGCAAAATCACGTTTGACTAATTTGATAGCCTTCTATAATATTGTGACTAAATGGATAGATGCAGGGAAACCAGTGGATGTAGTTTACCTTGATCTTAGAGAGGCTTTTTACACAGTGTCCCATAACATCCTTGTGAGCAAGCTCAGGAATTATGGGATAGAAGAATGAACAGTGGAATGAATGGATTAAGAACTGGCTATACAATAGTGGAGTCCAGCTGGAGAGCTGTAACTAGTGGAGTCCCCCAGGGATCAGTGATAGGTCCAGTCCTGTTCAAAATCTTTATCAACGACCTTGATGATGGGACAGAGTGCCTTCTCAGCAAGTTTGCTGATGACAAGAAACTGTGAGGATTGGCTGATTCACCTGAAGGCTGTGTGTTTCAGCAAGATTTGGACAGACTGGAAAGCTGAGAACAGAGGAATCCAATGAGGTTTAACAAGAAAAAGTACAGAGTCCTGCTCCTGGGAAGGAACAATAAAATGCACCAGTATGAGTTAGGAGGAGGTCTGTTAGAGAGTAGCTCTGTGGAAGAGGACCTTGGAGTTCTGATAGACAAGAAGTTATCCATGGGACAACAATGTGCCTTCATGGCAAAGAAGACCAATTGTATCCTGGGGTGCATTAAAAAGAGTGTGTCCAGCAGATCAAGGGAAGTTCTTCTTCCCCTTTACTCTGCCCTAGTAAGTCCTCACCTGGACTATTGTGTCTAGTTTTGGGCTCCCTAGTTCAAGAGAGACAGAGATCTACTTGAGAGAGTCCATCAGAGGGCTACAAGGATGATTATGGGACTGGAACATCTGCCCTATGAGGAAAGGCTGAGAGACCTGGGGCTTTTTATTCTGTAGAAAAGAAGACTGAGAGGGGATCTAATTAATGTCTACAAATACATGAGGGATGGGCATGAAGAAGGCAGGGACAACCTCTTTTCACTCATGCCTTGTGACAGGAGAGGGGGCAATGGATTTAAGCTTGAGTACAGGAAGTTCCACCTCAACATGAGGAAGAACTTCTTTACTGTAAGGGAAAGTGTCTACACTGGAACAGACTGCCCAGAGAGGTTGTGTAGTCTCCTTCTCTAGAGACTTTCAAGACCTGTCTGGATGCATTTCTGAGTGATCTGCTCTAGTTCTTTACTGCTGTGGCAGGAGGGGTTGGACTCAATGATCTTCAGAGGTCCCTTCCAACCCCTAACATTCTGTGTCACTTTGCAGCCCCGTGAAGCTGAAACTCCCTTGGATAGATATTCTCACTTGCAAGCAAGTCTCATAGTTTGTAGGAGAATCATTTCATTAAATACAAATTGGGACTGGGGATTATCTTTACTATGCCATCACATTATCAAACTTTTTCCAATTTACTCTTCCCCTTGAGCTTGCTTTCTTTGACAGAAAGTGGACAAGTTTTACGAGCAGAAAGGAAGAATGTCCTCCAACATCTGTTCCTGTGCTGCTTTCCTCCAAACTTAGCTGGCTTTCTTATGGTGAGTGCTGCCTTGAATCCCTTATATTTAAGAGGAAAAAGAGCTTGTCACAGGATGACAAGTCTCCACAAAATGTTATGAAGGATGGGTTCACCAGAATCACTCACTAGATCTTACAAGACAATACCAAGGCAACCATTCTTATGCTGCCTACTGTCTTCCCTTCTTCTCACCAAACACTGGTCCATGTGATATAGTCTGCTTATTGACCTGTCTATGCTGAATACATAATGAAGTGTGAAATTCTTAACTTTCTAGTTGACATAAGTACTGAGAGTTGTGAATTATATTATATTATATTATATTATATTATATTATATTATATTATGTACTATGGACAACTAAAAGATCAGAATATTACCATACAGAAGTCCCATTATGGAAACAGATCTTAGTCTGGGTTTTGTTGTTGGGTTTGGTTTGGTTTGGTTGGGTTTTTTTTTAAGAAAGATGTTTACTGTAGAGATGACTGTGCTATGTGTCCTCAAGTGCAGAGAACAGGACCTGGAACATTTTATTTACTAAGAGATAGTTTCATGGGTAGAACCAGACGTATCTTTTCTCCCCACTGATGGATGCCTAAGTCCAAGGTTGTCTGTGCCTGCTTTTATGTAGTGTATGTTTTTTGCTTAAATATGGAAAGTGAGGAAAAAAATAGAGATTATGTTCCCCCAGAAAATGAATTAAATATGTCTGCCATCTTAGAATAGATATGTTGACAAACCTGTAATATGAGAGTATATAGAGAGCAATAACAGCAGAAGTGGAATTAATTTGTAAAACAACAATAGATGTTGAGTAAGTACCAAGCAAAATCCGACAACAAAATCTAGAAAGCTAAGAAACAGACTTCTGAAATTCCCTTCCTTTGGAAATGCAATTTTTAGAATGGTTACACAAAGTAGCAAGAAGATATACTACAAATAGTGATTCCATACACACAGAAGCTTGAAAAAGATGTCTTGATATCAGTTACTTGAGTTTTGGGTTGTTTTTTTAAATCACATTTTTTTCAACTTTATCTATTTGTTGCCAGAAATAGTAGTAGGAAAAGAACAGAAAGCTAGAATCTGATTATGAAAAGAAAAGGGTATAAAAATAAAAATAATTTAGGTTATTTTCTAGTCAGTTAAAAACGTCCTCCATTTCCAGTTCCACCCTCCTCATGTGATAAAAAATCAGATTATCTTTCATGTTCCTTTAACAGTTACAAAAGAATCTCAGAATTACTAAGTGAATGCTTTTTTTGTAAGGTAAAAATAAAATAATCAAGTTTCTCGAAATGATCTGCATGACAGCCCCTATAATTCTACTATATGAATAACTTCAAAGGCATCTCACATTTAGTTAATTATATTTTCTTACAATCAAAGGCTTTCCAGAACTCTGACATAATATATCCTATTTGCTTTGTAGTGTGTAGGACTGGTATCCAAGTAAACAAGGAAAAGCAACAACAAATGTAAAAACTGTAATTCTTCTCCTGCTCACCCTTCCACTCCCATTATTGAAAAGTTTTCATCTTTGATTAGCACAATGAAAAGGTACCTCTTCTACTGTGGGTACATCACTAAAATTCATGTTCATCTCACTAACTTTGTGTGAAAAAGATAAGATGATCTGTCTAAACCAGAAGCATACACTTCAGGCAGCATTTCTTCCTACTGTAATATAGGTATTTGACATTAAATATTAGCTGAAGCCAACCACCATGAAAACTTCCTTAAGATTATGTTTAAGGAGCCCAAGTCATTAGCTTAAATTAGATGGCTAACAATCCAATAGCTGAAGTATAGCAAGATGATTCCTTCTCTCACCTCTTACCTATATATATGAAATTATCTCTCTAACCATGATAGATAAAATTAAGAAACTTTTAATTTTCCTGTTAGCCTCACACATGAACCAAGTCCTCATGACTAAAATCAGGAAGAGCATATTCTGCTATTTGTTTCTAATAGCTTTTGTCTGTTCTTTCAGTGTTTTTGATGGTTGATTAAAAATGAAGTAGCATTCCTTAGTAGGAAGTTCACTATACAGAGTTTAGACTAAACTTCAGGTATTTCTTGCCTACAATCAATTTTTTATTATTATTATTATTCCCATAGCAATCTCTGTGTTATTTTGAAAACTCTGCTGCATGGCATCTTCCTTGAAGCAAAATCATATCTCAGTGAACAATTTTTTCCATTTTCACTGTCTACACCGAACATTAGTGTTTAATAACATAGAACTGATAGGTTTGTGGAAAGACAGTATTATGTTAGAAATGTATGGTCATTTTGCTTCTGTCTCTCAACTTGACAGAAAACAGTTTCCCATGATTTTTTTGATGTAATGAGTATTATTTATGAATGACTTTCTAACAGGAGCCATGCAACACTATTATTATGTTATTTAGCACACTCTACCTGTCTTCAGAGGACTGCAAAACTACATGGGAACTTTCACAATTGCTAACGGTTAGAGAAATTAACCATATTTTTCACAGATTTCTTTTACCATGTAACACATACATACAGCAATGCTCACACTAACCACACTACATTCATATATGGTTTAAATCTCTTGATCATAGTTGAAAAAAAGAGAACAGGAAAAGGTAAGCAAATACACTAATACCTTTCATAATGAGGAGAAATATTTTTTATCAGTATGATTTAATAACAAAACATTACGCCTCAGGACCTTTCCAAGATTTGTCTTATTCTTGTTCTCCCTTGCTTAAAAAATGTATCCTGTTATAAAAGTATCTTCCATCCTTTCCCTCTTTTGCACATGTCCTTCTCAGTCCCCTGACTAATTCTTAATTCTAACTCAGAAGCACATCACTAGCTTGTCCTTTTCTCTAAATCTAATTATTTCTCACAGATCTCTTTTTCTCCCTGGTCGTTTATTTCTAGCTTCCCTTCATCTCTTTATCATAGAATCATAGAATGGTTTGGGTTGGAAGGGAACTGTAAAGGTCATCTAGTCCAATCCTCCTCCTGTAGTGAACAGAGACATCTGCAACTAGAACAAGATGCTCAGAGACCTGGCCAACCTGACCTTAAATGTTTCAAGGGATGAGGTGTCCACCACTTCTCTGGGTAACCTGGGCCAGTGTTTCACCATTCTCATTGTAAGATATTTCTTCCTTATACCTAGTCTAAATCTACCCTCTTTTAGTTTAAAAACATTACACCTTGTCCTGTCGCAACAGGCCCTGATAAAAAGACTGTCCCTGTCTTTCCTATAAGCCCCCTATAAGTACTGAAAGGCCAACATAATCTCTTCCTGGAGTCTTCTCCAGGCTGAACAACCCCAACACCCTCACCGTTTCTTCAGAGGAAAGGTGGTCTAGCCCTCTGATCATTTTTTTGGCCCTCCTCCAGACCTTCTCCAACAGTTTCACATTCTTTTTGTTCTGATGACTGCAGAGCATATACATATATGTAAGAGATATATAGAAAGATACATCCATTCAATCAAAGTGCTTTTTTAATTTTGTAAAGGGAATTTATTTAATTTAGTTTGTAAAGGATTTCTGTTTGGTTTTTTGGTTTTGTTTTTCTTTTTCTTTTTTCAATCATATCCATATGTGATGATATTGGAGAAAAATAATTAAAAAAGAAGACAATTTGCAGCTGCCAAGTTAACTGGGAAGAATTGACTTTTTTTTTTTTCATGCCCTCAGTCAAGTGATTTCGGTCAGGATTGAAAAAAACTATAACTCATCACATTGCAAGAGCTATAGCTTCCTATGTGCTTCTATTATCTTAAGAAATCTCACTAATAAAACAATACCAACTAAAAATATCTACCACAAACTAATGCAGTCAGTTAATAGAACAGATGGAGGTCAGGGCAGACAATTAAATCCCTTTGACAGAGGAGAAGATTATTCTACCTCATATTGGAGATATGTCTATAATTCCTCTCTGATCTCCCTTACACTTCAAAATAATTCCTTCCATAATGCCGCCTTTGGTGTGAGAGACAAAGATCCATCATCTAAAGATCTTTCTTGCTGTGCTATATAATAATTTATTTTTAAAGTGGTGGTAAAGTGCACATAGGTTTTATCAGCAGCATTTTTACTGATTCCTACAAGAAGATTGCATATCCTTTTTTGCTTTTGTCTAGACAGCTGCAGGATGATATAACAATTACCTTGACAAGTTTTTAACCACTTTCTTTTTTGGATTTTTTTTTTCCCATATGCACGGAAGATAACCATCCAGGAGTCCTGATTCATTATTTCCCTGACTCTAATTTCCTGGCATATTGATATGTTCTAGCAAATTCAGCATATTTCTAAGAATTATGTTTCCTAAATTCTTGCAGCAACGCAGTTTTATTTCTGGATGCCAGACCTACACTCCTAATACTAAAAACTTTAAGTATTGTCATATTCTGGCAATATCGATTACCTATTTCATATTTCAAACAAAAAGATTTGCACTACCAGAAACTATGAGTTGTTTAATTATTTCTTTCTGATTTTGCTGATTTCCTGACTATACATTTCAAATGCTAAACCATAAACAGCCATAGGTAAATATTTTTCAGCTAAGGTTTTAAATTAAATATTCTGTGTGATAATTTTTCATAAAAAACCCTCTGCATCAAATGAAGTTTGCTTTTAGCTACAGGTCAATTGGAAGAAAAAGTCTGATGTTTCAGTCCAGAACATCATAAAATAAGCAGCATAAAAGTTTTGATAACTTTGTAATCCCTTTTTAAAAAAAATTAACTCACAACATACTGTCAGAATATTTCCATGTTAATAAGCTCATCACTTTATGCTAATGTATAAAGCACTGAGAATTCCACACTCTAAACGACAATAAAGCTTCCAAGACAGTGATCTTTTAGAGTTATTGTTGTGATTACTCTGTCCAAGCTCCAATTTCCATAGTGGAAATTCTAATACATTAATTTTCTTTGTCAAGCTCACCTATTGAAAACTCCCGCTTCGCAAATTAATAAACTCAGTCAAAGCTTTGTCTTTCAGATATGGGTTCTTTAACGAATTATATTTTCAAATTAATTTACAGTATATGATGAAATTAGCATATGTGTATTTCTTGTATTCTTATGTAGATTATTACCTCACTGTTTACACTTCTGTTTGCAGATGTCATGTCTTCCAAGTGTATCGAAAACAGATTCGAGTTCTGTTATTGGCTGAACTTTGTAGCCTCAAATTCAATCAGTTGTATTTCACTAATAATAAAAATTCTGAAATAAAAATTTTGTCAATAGCCTTTAAAATATTTACTTCCATTTCATTTGGCCAAGTAAAGATTATTTCTTGCACTCTCATTCCTTTAAACAGAACTGTATTAGCAATAAACACTCTGTCTCTAATTATCCATCCTGTAACTTTTCAAGTGACTGATCATGATTATTAAATTTTTTAATTTAAATTTTTGTTTGTTTTTCAATCCTTTTTGATACTTCCAGCTAATGAAAGTGAAAGGGACATATTGCTAAATTAAATTCATGGGAAGAAAAAATAAACTACTCTTGAATTAATATCACATGATCAGAGGATGGTTGAGGTTAGAAGGGACCTTTGAAGCTCACCTGGCCCAACCCCTTTGCTCAAGCAGGGACACTTAAAGGTTGTTTCCCAGGACCATTCCTAGACAGCTTTTGAGTATCACCAAGAAGGGAGACTCTACAACATCTCTGGGCAACCTGTGCCAGTGTTCAGTCACCCTCACAGCAAAAAAGTAGCTCCACATGTTTAGACAAAAAAAAAAAAAATTTAAATTGAGTACGTAACACAGTTACCCAGATAAATTATCATTTCCTTTAAAACTATATTGAAAAGATCAGGCATATGCAATAAGCAGCATTTTCCACTCATGATTGGCATATCATAATCACTAGAAACAATATTCACATTAATATTTTCACTAACAGTAGTCTTTCAATCAATTTGTTGAATACAAGTTACCTTCTTAGAAGTCTGTATCAGACATATCTAAAATAAAATGTCACTGAAACAAGCCAAGCAACTACCATTCAAATGAAAAATAAAAGAATTCTATCTCCCCAAGGATAGCTTGCATTTTCAAAGCAAAAGGACATAGAAATAAAGCATTTGAAATAAATACTTTGAAAACTGAATTATAACTAAATTAAAGTTAGTTTATGATCAGTTTATGCTGTGATTAATTTCATTTCATAACATGAATTTCATTTGTACACATAACTTAATTTCCCCAAAGGATTTTGGCAATGTGCATGCACTCACCTTGCAAAAAGCATCCCAGTGTGAAAGGACAGGAATGCCATTACATGGGTTTAGATATCATTCAGATCAACTTCAGAAAAGCAAACCTGGACATGGGGATAACTTTTGCTTACAAAAAAAAAACCCCAAATGTCTTTTTTATTCCTTGAATTAATAGTCTATAAATATGGTGCAAGTGTTTCTATCCAGTGAAAATTAACTGGTGACTTTAAATGGAAATTAGCTTTAGTAATTGTTATTTTCTGGTATACCACTCATTACAAATTAGGTGTGCTTCATTTGCTTACTAATGTTTTCTATCTGGAAGCTCTTTTGATCCTTTTCTTGGATTTACATTTCAGGTAATTCTATGTGTATGTTTATCTTTTTTTGAGGGATGAATGAAAAATGGAAAAGGAGATAGTTTTTAGAGCTTTGTGTATTTTATATTGAAAAATATTTTAAAATTACAAATAGCTACTATGAAACAAGGGAATTCAGATTACTGAAACACTTTAGCAGTATTTCATAATGAAGAGAAAGTTATGCTCTTTGCAAGGACTCTTGAACTGTAACTTTACATTGAAAGAATATTAATCTTAAAGGCTGTCTACAAGCAGTCCAAATACATGTTTTATGGTCTAATGCCCTATTTTGGTAATGTTATTTAAGTATGAGTAGCCTGCAATTCAGCATAACAGTTAGATTGCTCATTATTCATAGAAAATTTTCAAGGATTTGTATCTCATCCTTATGAACCAAATTCATGACATGCCTACCCATAATAGTAGTCACAGTGGTATGACAAAGCATAAGAAATATCACTTACATACTTATAAAGCAAAGTGCAAAGCCTCAAAAGGTAGAAGCAACAGGTTTCCAGTACAATTAACTCCAATGACTTAAAAACACATTAGTATTAAATGTGTGATTTAGTTCCATATAAAAGAGCTTTCTTTCCACCATGAACACCCAAATCAGAATTTTACTTTGGATGCAGATTATTAATTTCTTACACCTACAAAAATTGCAGATTTTTGAGATTATAACTAAGCACAAAATTTCATCTTTTTTTTTTTTTTTTAATTCATATTAAAACATACAAATTTAAGCAGATTTTGCTAACATTCTATGAATAGTTGTGTAAGCTTTAAATCCGCATTAATGCTCTAAGCACAGATAGGCAAATCTCCATCACTATGAATGGAGCTGCAACCAGATGATAATAATTAGTTCATACCTGTTCCACAGAAGTAGAGAGTATAATGCCTGAGAACAGACAGAATCTTAATTTTACTTGACCTGAGTAGTTTCACCTCCACACAAGTAATTCTGAACTTTCTGTTAAGTAGTGGATAAGAATATTACCATATTTGTGTTGTGTTCCCTTTCTTTGGCTTTTTTCCTTGGGATAGAACAATGGAATACAAAATAACATCTATGAAGGAAAATGTATTTATTTTATAAGGAGCTTTGTAGAGAGAGTATTTTAGATATTTTTTGCTTCTATATTTAAGATTAAATAGAAAAAATTTATATATATGTATTTTGTGCACAATTTCCATAGAAAATCAAAACAAGATACTGCTCTAAAATATACAATACCAAATACCTGGGTCTAAAATAGTATGTAATTAAAGCTAAATGTATTTTATATTCACATACACAAATAAACATGTTTACCTTCAGAATCAAAGAGTGATTTTCAGTTTTAAGACATTTCTACAAGTAGTTTGGCTTCCTGCTGGCAAAAGCAACTTATTTCTTTCTTTTAAAAAAGAAAGAAATATGCCATCATCTTCCCTAGTTACTCAACAGCTGTGTCAATTTGTTTGCAGGGCAGTGATTAGCATAATTGCAGTGGATTACTTCTATTTGGCACAGAACAGAAATAATTATTTTTTAGCATTAAATTTGTTCATTAAACTATTGAATCATAGAATCATTTAAGATGGGAAAGACTTTTATGATCAGTGAGTCCAACCATATACCTAACACCCACTTTGCTACAGCCTCTTTTCAGGAGGTTGTAGAGAGAGATAAGGTCTCCCCTCAGCCACCTTTTCTCTAGGCTAAACAGCTCCAATTCCTTCAGCCACTCCTCCTAAGACTTGTTCTCTAGACCCTTCACCAGCATTGTTGCTCTTCTTTGGACACTATGCAGCATTGCTTCCCAAAGCTATGTGATACTAAGATTTTTAATGATACTTAATCAAATGAAGTACCTAGTCAGCTTCTCAAAAACAAAACTCAGACTAGCCAAATAGGTTGCATGTGACTTACTAGTTAACCTTAGAACTGAGTAACTTCTAGTTAGCCTTGGTAGTGCATAAACTCACAGATACCCTCTCTTTTCCGTCACTATGGTCCAGATGTCCAGAGGTGCAATTTTAGATACAACAAAATCCCAGTAAATATTTTAGGCACCTGAAAAGCTCACTGAAACCACAGTTTTCTCTAAAAACACAAAAATATGCTTCTGTACCTGCCCAGACATCCAGCACCTCACATGTTTCTTCTCAGATCAAAAACCTGGGGCAACTTTCAGTTCTAGATACCAGACATCTACTCTTCTGCTAAATTAAATAGTCTACCTGTGAGATAGGTGTCTAGAAAATCAATAAGGATGTAGGACATTTTATTTAATACAATCTAGAACACATCCAGAATATTAAAATATAGGTGCATAAGTTTGAGTATACAAACTTCTACTTGGAGCTAGTAGGACTAGGACTTATGGGATATCCAGGCCCTCTGGCATGGTGCTGGAAGTTTAATTCCTAAAAATGTACTAAAAACCTGGTTTTAAGAACCCAAATCTCTCAAAGAACTAAAAACCTTAATTCTCCCAATTTGCTGTTTGATAAACAAAATTTCACCAATCTAGTGCACACATCTGTGACATTAGCTGAAATTAGACACAATGAGAGCAATATTGAAAAGGATTTCACCTTTTATAATTCCTTAAAAAATCAGAAAAAAAAATATGAAAACAAAAAACTTTTCTGTTCTAGCAGTACTGATTTTCTATGTGTTTTATGCCCAAATTCCAATTCCGATGCTGAGCTGTCTATAGTGTGTCTAGAACCTGAGCTATATATGTGTTTAAAATTATCAGTTATACATGTACTAGGCTATTTACTTTAAAAATCTTTCAGGTTTTATGAGCATGCATAAACACTGTATATTAGCCAGACAAATCATAGAATGGTTTGGGTTGGAAGGCACCTTCAGAGATCATCTAGTTCAATGTCCTTATCTTTCATTTAGATCAGGTTGCTCAAAGCCCCATCCAACCTAGCCTTGAACACTTCCAATGATGAGGTGTGTACAATTTATTGGGGCCACCTGTTCCAGTGTCTCACCACCCTCATCATAAAAAAATGTCTTCCTTATATCCAGTCTAAATCTCCATTCTTTTCATTTCAAACCATTGCCCCTTGTCCTGTGACTATAGGCCCTGGTAAAAAGCCTGCCCCCTTTATATATTGAAAGGCTGCAGTAAGATGTTCCTGGATCCTTCTATTTTCTAGCCTGAAGAGCCCCAACTGTCTCAGTCTTTCTTTACAGGGGAGGTGTTCCATCTCTCTGATCAGATTCGTGGCTCTCCTCGGGACCTGATGTCTTCCTTGTGGTGGGGCCCTCAGAGTCAGATGCAGTACCCCAGGTAGGGTCTCACCAGAACAGAGCAGAGGGGAAGAACAACTTCCCTTGACCTGATGGACATGCTCAGGATACAGGTGGGTCTTTGGGCTTCAAATGCACAGTGCTGACTCATAATCAATTTTTTTGTCCACCAACATTCTCATGTCCTTTTATGCAAAGCTGCTCTCAGTTCATTCATCACCTAGCCTGTACTGATACTGCTGTTTGCTGTGACTGAGATGCAGAATCTTGCACTTGTCCTTGCTGAACTTCACAAGGTTCTCATGGACCCACATCTCAAGCCTGGGAAGGTCCCTCTGGATGTCACCCCTTTCCTCAAGTGAATCAATTGCACCACTCATCTGGATTTCATCCACAGACTTGTACTCATTCCCACTATGTCACTGATGAAGATATTTAATAGTATTGTCCCATTATGGACCCTTGAGGGACACCAGTTATTACTGGTTTCCACCAGTAACCAAGAAAGCCCCTGATTTCATAATCTTCAAAATAAGGACTACATGATACAGTTGTCTTCTCTCCTAGAAACTGGTGATCCCAGAGATCATCTGTCAGTTGTTTCTAAAAGCAACTTAAACTGCAGTGTGCAGAGCTCAAATTAAGTCATATGGACTCCAGGTAGACATAAGATTTTGCTGTTACACAGAGCTATTCCTTTTATATGAATATTGAGGTATTACATCCCCTATACATCATATTCAGTATAAAGCTTAGGGATCACAAAGGACAAGCTATTTTCTTCAATGGCTGACATCCAAGGAGGACTCTGTCCATTCTGTCTTTAATCCTGACCCATGTGTTCCTGAATGCAGTTCCAGAATCCAGCTCCTGTCTCTGGTTTCTGTCTGCTGCTGAGTCCAGTATGGGATTTCCCCTCCACAGCATGAGTGGTGACAGTGATGTAATTGACATTGATATTGGTAGAATTCACCTACATATATGTACTTTAGGTCAGTCACAGTGAAATACATAAGTAAATATTCCAATATAAAATGAATGGATACATCACTTGAAATTCAAATGGTGGTAAGAACTCATATTCATTAAAGAATATGAACATTTTGATTCCAGTATTCACAGAAGGTCTAATGTTAAGCATGTCTACCTGTAATAGCAAACACACCACAATATCAATAATGCAATGAATTTCCTAAGGTTAGATTTACCAATAACGTCTCACAGCAAAGTAGCTGATGCAAATTCTTTTATTTTTTCTAGATCAAATGAATCACAGTTAGCTATATTGGATTTAGGATTTAAGGATACTCTCCTTGGAGAGTGGATCCAAATTTGTGGATCCATAGAAAGATGCAGAACATCCTGAAACCATAGCTAGACAGACTCTTGCTAAATCCTGGTTAAATTACCAGGCAGTAGATGATCAACTGAATTTACACTACCTGAATTTCTTGAAGAAGATGCAGTTTCAAATTTGGAAACCTACTGAAATGTTGAGTGTCAGTCTTAATTAATTAACATAACCTGATCAATAGTTCTGGGATCTTCAGCTGTAACTTCATCGGTTATTCCTGCTTATCAATTATGGTTTAGTATGGAAAACACACCTGCTATCTTTATAAAAGTAATAATTTAAATTGAGTTCTTTCCCTCTTTCTGTATCTAAATTAAGAAAATTGTTAGGAAGAGTGTACACTGTAGACAATGTCAGCACAGCCTCTATATCATAGTAGAAGCCTACTTAACTGATGGATTTCCATGCTAAAATTATGCTAATACTTCACCAAGAGAGAAAAAAATGTGAGGAGTATTTTCTTCCAAGAGTGTAAAATACATTGAGAACCCCAAAAGAAAACCATAAATAACAGTCAAAGGCAGTTCTTAACCAGAGTTTGGACTGTTCAGCTGAGTACACTTCTTACAGCCACAGTGACAAGAGGAAGCAAAGCAAAGATTCTGATCAACAATACTGAATCCCAAGAACTGAAAAGTAGGCTGCAGAGAGCTGACAGCTCTAAGAATAAGAGTTATATTGTGCCCTGATTTTCCTCAGAGCATTAAGAGCTGATCCATTTCCTGAAACTCCTGAGACTAGAGCTGGAACAATTTATTCCTACCTTCTATTATGAAGGCTTTATTATTCCCTCACATTTGTTATCATAAATGATACAAGACAGAAGGCTTGATCAGAGTCTGAGAACATGATCAAGAACCTGACAGTATGTGGCTACATCAAAGAAACTACACAGCACCCCACAGACTACCACAGGGCTCCATCTGCACACTCAGCTGTCAGGTCAGGGTTTTAGAATGAAATCCCACCATTTAAACTAGTTTACACCTGTGATGTAAGTTAAAAGTCTGAGGAAAAAGCATGAGCCATTTGTTTGCTTTCATTTTTATTACTAATTACATTGTGCATTGTCAGCAGCACTTTTTGAATAGTCTAAATTTAAATTGCAGTCTTCTCTTCTTGAGAAAGATTATTGGCTTATGTTGAAGAATTTTAGCTGGAGATCTGGATAAGAATGATAGCAAGAAAAAAGTAAAAGTGATCAAGGTGTGGAGATTTCTTTTTGTATTTCTTTTAAATATAAGATTATAATATAGCAAAAGTCACAGTTACAATATGCCTGTGCTACCATATCTAATTACTTTTTGAACTAACACTGATAATTATACACACCACTCTTCAGAGTTGTTCTGTTTATCAAAATGGATCTCTACTGTCCACTGCAAATACAAATCCAAAGTTAGTTTGGCTTGGGTTTTACATTTTCCTGAAAGCCTTTGGATCCATTTCAATTACTCCTTTATCACAAGACTATAAATTTATTCCAGACAAAATAACAAATTCCTTAATATATATTGAATATTTCTGTTCTCTACTTTTCTAGTACCTTGAGGCATGTTTGTGGCTACATATACTTCAGGAAATTATCAAGCAGAGAAACTGAAATAAATTTGCTGCTGATTTACAACTTCATTTTCTACTGTCACCGTCTTTTTATGTATAGTCCAATTATCACTTAACATGAACAAGGAAATTTTCAAGAGGCACAGCTGGCTTCTGATGTCCACCAACTTGCAGTGAAAGTTAAAAGCCAGATATCAATAGGCTCTATCTCACTTTTCTGTTTTAATGTTCTTTGCTTCCCTTTCTTCTCCTCCCTGACTTTCCCTCTGTGCATTATGAAGAACAAACAAAATGCTGAGAAAATAGTGAAAAGTAAAATCAGAGCATTCTGCAGTTTCCTCTTCAGACTATTCTTTTCAGTTTCTGTGGTTTATCTCCATTTATTGTGATAGATCTTGAGATGTGGCTAATTCTTGTGTGAGATAGTAGAAATCTACCACAAATTGCTAGTTCTGAAGAAATCAAGTGGTTATTTCGACTTCAACTTCAGCTTTGTATTCTTTATATCAGCCTTGGTTTTTTTGCATTAGTTACTTCCCTTTTTCCTGAAAAAATGTCATGAGTTCTCTGAGGAGAGCAAGTAATTGAATCCTATATAGGGTATTCTCGCATAGGTATACTATTCACTATAGAAACCAGTGAGTTCAGTTATGATCATGATTAGCACAGATGTTAAACTATTAAACAGACTCCTGTTCATGAAGTGGTTTTTATTCAATTACATTTAAATTGCTACAAATTGGAATAAACATGGTTCAGTGATGCAAAAAAATCACAGAGTATTCGAAGCTGTTATTTTCTTTGTCTGATTTTTACACTTCACATAACAGTACTCTTAGATCACATAGCTAACCTGTCATACTTTGAATTATTGCTTATTCACAACTTTATTATCACATCAGATATATTACTATACTTTCTTGAATTTAGGACCCAATGATAACACTATAATGAAATGTCGCTGTACTGCAGCTAGTGCAATGGTTATAGAAAAAGTCACATCTGCTTCGAAGTTGATATATCATATAAAGTGAGAATGAAGAAAAGAAACTTTTCTGATCATTTGTACATGTTTTTCGTTTGTCATTAATCAATGTGTCAGGCACAGTATGAAAGAATGATAATTAGATTAATGTTTTATAAATAGGATATATTCTATGCATAAATTCCTAAACTAATGCTTTGACATGTATTTCATATTGATATCATAAGAATATATATAGGTACACATATATCTATGTGTATGTTTATGCGTACAGTATATATTAGAGTATGTTATTTCATATTTTGCTAATAAATTGAGAGGAAAAGATAGATATTTATGGTAACCATATGAAAAAGCAACCAAATCCCTTTAATTATATGGACCCATAAGATCTTCAAAACCAAACGGTGTTTTGCAAACTGAAGACTGTCAGCTCTGCCTGGTACAGTGTGTCCTGGAAACCCCAATCCTTACTCAGTATCACAGAAACACAGAATGTTAGGAGTTGGAAGGGACCTTGAAAGATAGTCTAGTCCAATACCCTGACAGAGCAGGATCACCCAGATCAGGTCACACAGGATCAGTGTCACAATCAAGTCTAATCCCATGTCTTTTATCTACAAACTGATTGTTGTCAGTCAATATTTACGGAACTGAAAAACATTAAAAATTGATCCCTAACATGAATAAGCACATAAACAGCCTTAATGTTTAGAATGACTTGTATTCCATGTCTCATGGCAAACAAGAGTTTTAAATGGATGTATATATTGCGAAGATATATTTCAAACACATTTAAAAACACCAGCAACAGACGCTTGCTCTCATTTCTTTTAGTAGGGCTAGTGCTTGGATGGCTTGTTTGCGGTTGCTTTCTGTAATGCTGTGGTGGGCTCATGTGACTGTGACGCCA
>JANIJG010002382.1:19259-48246 GCA_024611175.1 Megaceryle torquata
ATTCTTTCCTATTGGTAATTCAAAACTGTAGCTGATACTTCAGATAGCATTTAATTCTATTGGTAAATCATCTGTCCATTTTAAATAGACTAAATACCAATATTTACCAGCAGTGTCTTCTGTGAAGACTAACTTGTGACACTCCAATTTAAAACTCAAAATATAATAGTGTTAAGAAAGTTGTTTCAGGTAGTTTACATAGGTTCCAAGACTGTATTAGCTGAAATACTTCTCTTCCCTCAAAGGTCAGTGGAGTTGATTTTATGGCATTTATAGCTGAACACATTTTTCAGGGGTAATCCATGCATTGCTTGTATATCTTTTTCTGTATCTCTCTTAAAGTACCACGGTGTTTCATATAATTTATTCTTATTATCATTAAATTGATGAACACAGAGAAGCATTTTAAATTATAGGAGCAAAGGTGAGGCCACAAGTATTATTAGCTTACTAATATGTCAAGCAAATTTATCATTTCCAAAAAGTCACACAATACATTTGGACACAGTATAGTGCCTATTAACACTGTGGAAACACTTCTGCAATAAGCTGACTGATATGTTCCGCAAATTTACATAGCTTTCTGGTTCCATCTGCATGATATTCATCAGTAGGAACAGACATGACTTCCATATAACTGATGAAGTATGGACTATCATCACACACAATATATCTATAAATTCACACAGATGCAAATACATTATCTCTATGTATGTGTAAGTATTTACACTGTATTTTAAGAAATAGATCAGTTTTCATCAATAAAGATCCTAAGGATCATGGGACTGAGTTTCTTTATTGTATTTCAGAAAATTTCCTCATACCATTTCAGGAAAAAAAATCAGATTTTAGACTTCACTTTTGATCAAAATCAATCATGTAAATGAAATCGGGCTTTAACACATATTTCCTACTGCAATTTGATTGTGTAATCTTAATCACACTTGAATGTTTTGACTCATCATAGCCAAACCACTCCCTATAAGTGCAATTCATTGTAACAGCTGCAAACACAAGCCTCAATTCTATGTAAATATGGTGATTATAAATTGAAAATAAATACCAGTGGATGGCTATCTGAATATATGTTTGAAAAGAAGAAATTCATTAATATGGAAGCAAAGCAAAATTCCTTATGAATAAGGATTGTGTGAAACACTCTAGCTAAACTGTGAAAGTGTCCATCTAGACACTTGCTGCAGGGGAAGCCTGGCAACACTGCAACTTTTCATACACACCCGTTGAGGAATCAGATGTTGAAGTTTAGGGCAATCTTTATTCCAAGCTACGGTAATGTCTTAAATCCCTCCACGTGACAGTGACACTTTTACTGGAGATTTCACTGCTCATGTAGACTTTGACAGCCATTCCAATTCTCCAACAGTAGTAGGTGATTAAACCTAGGATATAAGAAATAGGAACAATTTAAGGAATGACTGGACAGTGAAAATTCACTAAGGCTAATGCAGCTTCCCTTTTTAGTTATTTTCAACTTGCATTTCTTTATCTCAGCAGCCTTTAGAGCTTAATTCCTGATACAGAGAGAACAAAACTCACCTCATCTTTACTGATAAACATGATGATTACTGTCTCTCCATATGTCGAACCAGGACACCATAACAGCAAAATAGTCTCCAGCTTTAAAGCTTAAAAATTAATGAAGAAAGTGGGAACTAGGTTTCCTAAGTTTATCTTGGTACATATGTGCTTATCCTTTTCACCTTCAGTTTGTCTTACAGATCTTCTAATTTTACTTGCCAGACTGATTTTAATTGTAGATGACTAGATTACAGTTTACACTTTACATTCTAGTAAAAGACACTGTTCTCTCTTGTCCATTTACAGATCAGACTTTATCTCTGTAATAAGCAATTGCTTTCAAAAAACCCAACTACAAATACTGTACTCCTTTGTATCAGGAAGCATAGGCATACATGTTAAAAGTCTAGCAGTCAAGTTCAAAGACAAAATAGAGACACTTTTTTTTTTTTTTTTTTAACTGTCACTTTATCTATGTATTTGTGACTATTGATTTTCTCATAATTATAAAATTTTGATTTAAATATTAAGGTTATCTAGCAGTCCTTCTAAGTATATTTTCCTGAAGTCTAAAACAGGTTTCCTTGCACATCTCATAGGTAACTTAAATCTGATGGTGTTATATATTGACCCTAGTTTTAAAGTTTAAGCTTACTTAAATGTCTCATTTCACAGAATTATCACAACAGGCTAAAAATATTTTTTTATTCTTTCATGCTCAATTTTATTCATCATGATGACTGGACTATTGTAACTAATGTTGGTTTCAACAGAAAGGTTTATGAAGTGTCTCTGATAAGATTTGAAATGCAATTTAAGCATCTTTACATCTTCAAATCTTTATCTTTTACAGTGTTTGCTTACTTTGATTCCATTTCATATATATTTTTTCTCTTTTCAACATTTTATCAATAAACTCTCCTCACTGTTACATTCAAGTATTTCGTATGTACCAACATATTCCATAGTGATTCACTTGTCAAATTTTTTGAACTTCTTGAATTTTTGTCAAAAATTTTGAAAATCATTGACTAAACAATGGATAAATGCATCTGGGAAGTTCTATGATATTCTCTCAGCATCAATAACCCAGAAGTCGGAATATCAGATAAACAGATAATGCTAATTTAAATGTTTATTGCCTGGACACTTCGGGAGGAGGGGAGTGTTCAAAAGGGGAAAGCCAGCTAGAGATAGACCTCACATCAGAAAATGGACACAGACCAGCTAGGGAAGTATCAGAGACATGCAAATGACATCAACTTTTCCCCTAATTTAGGTATTTGAAAGATAAATAACTAAATCTGACCTCAGGCTTCTTTGTATTTAGTGGGAAAAAAAACAGGCATCCCAAATGGTAGAAGGCTTATTTATCTCCATAAGTCAAAAAACATGGGCTTCAATTAAGAAAACAAACAACCCACTCTTCACATATACCAACTGAAGTAATGATTAACTTACAGAGATATCTAAGAAATGAGTGGTGGTTATTTTCCTTACTTAAAACAAATGTAAGGAAGTATCAAAAAATGCAAAGGCAGTGAAATGTAAATTCTTCTTTGCTAAAGATGCAGTAACTATTTGCCTAGTGAGAGAAAATTCACCAGTGAGAAAAAAATCCTATTTTAGATACCCATTTTTAAACTTTAATCAAAAGCAGAACACCAAAGAACACTCCCTCTAAATTAATATATCTTGAGTTGTATTCCTTGTCTTCAAGCTGAACAGAAAGCTATGGTGGAACCTCTGTTTCTTCTTTATTCCTCTGACATTGTAGTTTCTTCACCATTCTCTGCTCATCTCTTTTGCTTTAAATAGTTAAACCTATGAACCTACCTGTGCCTCTGGTCTTGTTTCCTGCCTATCCCATAAGGTTCCCCTTGTGACAGCATACTCAAAGTAGAAAAAAGAGACTGACACTCCTCTGAAGTCAGAGGTGAGAGACAGTATCCTCAGCCACAAGCAACTAGACTATCTCACAGAACAGGTGGGTGGCTTCAGGAACTACAAGAAAAAAGAAAGAATAAGAATGTATGAATCTATGGCAAGGTCTATAAGTTCAGGAAAAACCCTAGCAGAGACCCAAGACGAATGGAGAAAGCAGTCAGAACAGCCTAACACAGTCAACAACAAGAGACTGCTCTTCAGAGAAAATGGGCTGCAACCAAACACACAACTGCAGCAGGAAAGGAATGATAACACAGAAACAGAAAGGCTGAAGCCATATCCATAGGGTGCAATCCAGGGCAATCCAAATGAAGCTGTCTGTATAGCACAATGGCACCTAGGAACAAGTGATGTGAATTTGTAGAGATCCCTGTTTTTTCAAAAAGCACTAACATTTCTTTAAAAATCTTCCTGCCTTCAAAAGTGTTCAGATATGAATCTTTGCTAGTAAGACTGGCAAAACACAGGCTCATTTCTCATGTGGCTACATCAGAATCACAATGAACTACCTATGAAAATAAAGTTATCATGTCTTATATGGCAAATAAAATGGATTAAAAACTCCTCATCAGAAGAATGAATGAGGGTAAATATTTTAATAGCATATAATACACATTTCATTACAAAATGTGGAGATTTTTGCAACACCAACAAATGGAGGTGTAAAGGATAAAAGGATTTTCAGTACAATGAGGTTCCAAACAAACCTAGTAATTAATACTACAAGTAAAAAACCTGAAAAGCTGTAGAAAAAAAAAAAAAGCTGAGTATGCTGAGGGGAAAAATAGAAACCAACCCAAAACAAAAACCCCAGACACAATAAGCAGGCTGGAAACAAAGATGTTAGACTCAGTTTGAATCAAAACGTAACAAGACAATGGAAATCTTCTAAAGAATTTGCAAACTGCTATGAGAAGTCAGGAAGAATTAAACTCACAAAGCCTTAGCCCAAAACAGCAACATACACAAGAGAAATGCTGATGATGCAGAAGAGTGATTTGCCATGTCAAGAAATTCTGAATAGTAAACGGAACAATAAACCCCCTTAAGGGAACTACAGGTGAGAAAGTAGCAATGTAAAGGAAGCATGTGGAATAAGACTTAGTAAAAATGAAGGACATAAGAAAGGCTAAGTCTAAGGTCAAAGAGAAGGGGAGAGAGTACCAGTCCTGTGTCAAAAGAAAAGGTTGATTTTCAACTTGGGCAGAACTGAAAGGCCAAGCTTGAGATTAAGGAGGAGGAGAAGAAGGAGGACAAGATACAGCTAAAGGAGAGAGACAGCAGAAAGGGGAGGGCAAAAGACCAATCTGAATGAAGGAAAAAAAAATATTAAGGACAAACCTGACATCAAAGGAACAGTATCCAAAGTGACCTTCAAGACCATGCTGAGAGATACTGAAATTAAAGATCAGTTGGAACAGCAAGAGCTCCATATAATAACCCTCAAGCCTGTCAAGGTACAGCTTTCTGAGATTGTAGATAGAGAATCAGATGAATAGAAGACAGAATAATCCACCCAGTGGCATGAAGTTCAGATCATCTATTCAGTCCTCACTTCAAGAATATAGTTAAGTCTCCTCAGGCCTTTTAATATTATTTCTGCATTTATGAAACTAACAGCAAGAAATGTACCAAAAGGCTCTTAAACACCTATTACAGGAAAGCTCTTGCTATGCTCGAGTTAATGTTGACTATCTGTGTCACTTCCAAGTTATTACTAGTAAAGCAATTACCCTTGATCTAATCATATATGCCTACCTGTGCATGAGCAAGCTCTGATAAATCTGTCTTTCTTGCATATAATTATTTTAAGAGCCTAGGCAAATCAGGAAGAAATTGTCTTAAAATTTTCATAGCCAGAAAGACTGGAATGACTGAAAATTCATTCAGTGAAAATTCATACATGAAAACACCTCATAAGTGAAAAAGTTTTTATCTTTACATTACACAAATGATATGTCAGATACTATCATTGTTGGCTAATGCACAGTCAAAATATAAGCCAGTGAAGTGGTTTTCACACACCCTCTCCAAAAACTGTAGTGTAAGGTAAGAGAAATTGCAGTCCCAGCCGTAAAACTGAAATCACTACAGCAAAATGTCTCCACTTAGGTCTTTCACTATCTAGCTGCATAAATTTCCATTACTATACTATCTAAATATATTTCCACTAGATAGGACATGCACAGGGAGGCTAATCCAGTTCAGTGATGATATAACTTCTCAAAAACTGAGCTCTTACTCATTTTCACCTTCAAAGTGTTTCCCAGTTATCCAGAATAAATTTAAATGTTAATAAACCAAATCATGGAATGCAGACCACCTATATTAGATCTCCAAAACAAATATTTGCAGGAAACCTTTCAGCCTTCCATGTCCCCGAGGGCACCACCAGCCCTGTTTGCCCCTGTCCCACCCCCAGGACTCACGTCACCCTGTCCAGTGCCCAGGACCCTGGGGCCGTCAGCCCCTTCCCCAGGGACATCACAACATGGCAAGTGTTTAGCTCCACAATATTACCCAGTTCAGAACTGTAAATCAACAGTTCATGCAGAAAAAAAATCCAACTTTAAACTGACCCATAATGAGAGACAAATGAGGAGTGCATCCTTCATGTGGCAACTGTCATTCCACCTGTAACAGAATCACACAAATACACATCTTCTAAGCTCATGATCTATTTCTCCCCACCCACTTTCATGGAAACTGTGTGGATTAAAAGCAAACAAACACACAAACAAACAAAACCCCACAGCAAACACTGCAGTTGAATAAACAGTCTAGTGTGGAAACACAACCAAATTTTTTATAACATTCTACTAATACTGAAATGATTCCTGTTTTAAAACCTTCAAGATAAACCTAAGCACTAAATTTCTTAACTCCAATGAGTACTCAAAGTTTCAGACTCCACAGAAACATGAATCTTACTACTGTTGTCATATCTCTCTTCTTGCGAAGCCCTCATTTTTTGTTAAAGCCTATCTTCACAGGTTTTTACATGACTAAGCTGCTTACTTAGTACCTATACCTGCTACAGAGGTACTGCCTCTCAAATTGTCTAACTGATTAATTATGTTGCGAAAGGGGTTGTATCTACATTTCCTTAGGATGTAATGTTCAGAACATTTGTTACTAGCAAGTGTTCAGCATAAAGTTTGCTGCTTTGGTTTCAGCCACTTAGATGATGGTCTCCTCTATCCAGAATATCATAATTTTTCCCAAGTATATCTGTTGGTAGAATGAATGATGTTAACTCTCTTTACAAACCTTGCTACACTTTGAGGCTACCTAATGGAACTTTTAACACAAGAGCTTATCTTACAATTTAGCAATAAAAAATGAAAGAAGATAAGAATTGTTTTCATCCTAGGAGAAAGCATTATGTAAAGGAGGGGCAATGATGTTGCTGGTTCCATCTGTCTGTGTTTTGCATTAAATCATCAGGTGTAAATAAATGTGTCAAACTGCAACAGATATACTGACTACAGCCTCAGACCGTTTAGACATAATTTCCCTTTATTTACCTTGACATTTTTAATCCTTCCCTATCACTTTCTGCTTCTCCTTCAAAAAGTATTTAATTATTTATTCTAAGTAATTCTACCTGTGTAGAGATTATTACCACAAGCAGGGGCAAACATAATTCTACATAGATCTATGGACTAAAACCCACAGAATTTAAACAGCAAGAAATGTGTTTTTCCAGCATCCTTATTGCCTCAGAATGATTGGTGAAGAAGAATGAGAATTATCACAAAAATAACTTGTGAGGAGGTTGGGGAGTAGAGAGCAATAAACCCAAACTACAACAGCAATCTGATAGGATCATATTAGCTGTCTTTAAAAACAACCAAAGTGGCTAGAAGCATTAAGTATTAATTAAATAGATTTCTCTAGATATCTTTTCTCAATTCAAGACTTCAGGTAATGAAGCAACTCATCCTGAAATCCATTTCCAGGCACATGGACAACAAGATAGTCAGCAGCAGCAGTCATCATGGATTCACCAAGAGCAAGTCACGCTTGATTAACTTGATAAACTATGAAACAGCTGACTTGGTAGATGAAGGAAGAGCAAGGGATATTGTCCAGGTGTTGTCCACCTGGACTTCAGTAAGGCTTTCCACACTGTTTCCCATAAGATGCTGATGGAGAAGCAGATGTCTGGGCTGGATCAGCAGACAAAGACTCATGGAGTTCTTCTTAACATTTATAAATACCTGAATGGATGGTGCAAAGAGGACAGGGCAAGGCTCTTTTCAGTGATGCCCAGGGACAGCCCCAGAGGCAATGGGCACAAACTGATACATATGAGGTTGCCTCTGAACATCAGGAATCACTTTTTTTTTAACTGTGAGAGTGTCTGAGCACTGGCACGAGTTGCTTTAAGAGGTTGTAGAGTCTCCCTCCTTAGAGATATTCAATCATCATCTGGACGCAGTCCTGTGCAACCAGTTCTAGGTGTCCCTATTTCAGCAGAAGAGTTGGACAAGGTAATCTCCAGACGTCCCTTCCAATCTCAACCAATCTGTCATTCTGTGCTTCTGGGATCTGTAAATATATGTACATTTTTCAACAAAGACAGAATATGCCATCAAAATGAGAGTCTTGCCTGACTCAAAGAAGCCAGACTCCTGTTGCAATGGTTATAGCAGATGTTCAGTGTTTAGTTATGTGTAATTCATGCCAGTGAATCACTTCATCAATTACTCAGATCATTATTTCTCCTTATGGAGCAGTGTCATTTGGCATTAGCAATTGAAGATCAGCTTGAACTATAATCTCCCACATGTCAAGTGACTTATCTTTGTGCAAAACTGAGCAAAAGTCTGATTCAAGTCAAGTAGAACAAAGACTGCTACATTTCTGTATCTCCAGGGGTTGTTCTGTCCTTGGAAGAGACATGCGAAGAAACATATTTTAAATTTTTCCCACTTGACTTAAATCATGATACAGAATCACCTGCCTACCAGTGGAAAGTGACAGAGGCAGAACAAGGGGAAAGCAACAGCTCCATTTTCTTCCACCACTACAACAAACTCAGTGACCTGAAAGCAGGACATAGGCACTCTTACACATCTTTTAACCTCTCTGCCAAGAAGAGAAAAGCACTTTAGTTTCTATCTGGCAGCTATAACCAGATGGTAGACACAAGTACATCTGAAACCCACAAGAATTTGTTTTACATGACTATTACAAGAGCATCTCAAGAGTTCTCAGTTTAATGGCTCTGTCTCTACTGCCTTCCCCTGGATCTCATTCCCACGGTTGTCTAAATCACAAAGTCTCCTAATAAAATCACAATTCCTTTCCTTTTTACATATGTGCGGTTTCCTTCCAACAGTTAAAATACATGTAAGTAGGAGCAAACAGGAAGAGAAGAATAAAAGGGACTACAGAGCAGTTCCAGATCAACCTGCCCATAGCCCAGCTGTTCCAAATACTACCTCAGCTTGCAGTCTGAATACAGCCAGAATTTACTTTGGTAACAAAGAGCAACAACAGAAACTTATGGAGATTTTTTATTTATGGCTCCCACTTCTATTCCCTCAAACTGAATGTGGAGAGAAGTCTTTTGCTGGAAACCTTTCTTTCTCTAATTAAATTCAGTTCTGGCTTATCTGGACTGTACTGGAAACTATCAGTTTCTCCTTCTCTCACTATCTGTTTTCAGGAAAGTTTTGGCAGTTTACCAAAATCATAATATATAAAAAAGCAAATATTTTTAACCGTATATCCATTTTTACAGCCAAAATGTGACATAACAGCAATGATGGCAGCTGCTACTAGCATTACTATCATAGTGGGAGTGCATGAAGAGACTAAAAGAGAAGATATCCTGTTTTGACAGGAACCTCATGACCAACCCCATTCCCTGATCTCAAGAAGCAAATGAGGCAGGTTCAGGAGTTTGGGACAGAAAAATAAACTGTGTTCACTCTACAGCTAGGACTCGGTACCTGCAGACCAAACTCCCTCTTCACTACCAACCTCCCCCTTCACTAACAGATTACTGTCAGCTGAACAATGTGAAGTCCTATAGTTCAAGCGGCAATAGGTCAACATGTTGAGTCTTTGTCTAACTGAGTCTAACTAAGCTGGAGTATATTGTCTCCATAGCAGCCTTCCCAGTGCTGTGCTTTGCAATGAGAGCTGGAAAGGTGCTGATAACACACATGTTTCGTGGCTGCTGCTGAGCAGGGCTCGCACAGCACCACAGATGTTTTTCAACATTCCCCCTGTAGTGGGATGGAGTGGACAAGATCTTGGGAGGGGACATGACTGCGACAGCTGACGCAAACCGACCAAAGGGATATTCCATATCATATGACATCAGCTGAACTCTAAAACCTAGAAAAAGGAGGAGAAAGGTGGGGTGAGGTAAAGTCGGCTTGTCCTCCAGAGTAACCGCTACACGTTTGGAGCCCTACTTCCTGAAAAGGGCCAGACATTGCCTGCTGATGCGAAGTAGAGAATAAATCTTTGTTTTCATTCACTTCCACACATGGCATTGCTTTACTTCTTCATTAAACTGCTTTTGTCTTAGCCTATGAGTTTCATCTTATTTTTAATTCCCCCTGGTCCAGCTGAGAGGAGGGAATGGAAGTAATAGAGTGACTCGATGGACACCTGGCATCCAGCCAAGGTCAAACCAGCACACTCTTGAAAGTTTGTTTTTAAGGTGTTTTGTAGAAGGTGTGGTACATGTTGCACTTACCATTGTATGGGTTTGGTTTTCTTTTCCTATAACTCACAATATTCTGTGAAGATGATACAGAAAATCAATGGAAGAACAAAGTCATAAAGTTCAGAGAACATTATTCATTTTTGCAAAGTTTTGAATTCAAAAGTTGAACTGAATTTACCAAAGCAATCTTAATTTGATCACCTTATTATGTGACATTATAAAGGATATAATCTGAAATTAAATTACCTGCATTTTTTAACCAAACATTCTGGATGCACAAACTGGAAGAATTTCTGGTTTTCCTAAGCAACCTTAAATATGCTACTTTTAAATTTCTGACTGTTTTATCTTTTTCATCTGAATTATACTTGCAGACGAATAACATGAATAACAACACATATCACCATTCAACTCGTTATTGCCATTTGCTATACATATTCTACAATGGAAATTATTAAATTATTTTTATTATTTCTCCCTCTCTGGTTTACTATATATCTATCCACCTTCTGAACATATGCAACTGTTTAAGAACTTCCCCTTCCTCCCTTTCCTGATTCTGTGTATTATCTCCTATAAAACTGAGGTCTCTCTATCTATACTTATGCATATCCCTTTAAATATTCTTACTGTAGAAAACTGATTCACAAGCTCCTTAAAAATCTTAGACAAGTAACCACTCAAGCAAGAATTTAGTAGAGAACTTTATGTGCCTTCACTTCATGACTTGAGACTATCTTCAAACCATATGTAACAGATGAGAATGTGTCCTTAAATCCTTTTGATAAATTCGATATATTCAAAAGATAATTGTGAAAAAAATGCATTTTATTTATTTTTTCTAGTAAGAATTAAGTCAAATGCAGAAAGTTAAATGTATTCATTATAACTTAATCATTCATTATAATTGTATTGTGTTGAATGAACCATATAGCAATTGTTAGATAAAGGTTGAGTGATGATAGATTCCTGGAATACCCACAATAGAAGCATGAGCCCCTGACACTGGATTATCTACATTTTCAGCTAATCAACCACTCCATGTACTAACTGAATGTATTAGATTTAGAAATCTTCAAAATTAGCACCAGACAGTGTAGAATAATTAATTGAACAATCTAATAACAAACACAGTAATAATAAAAGCCCTTAAATCTCCCCAGGGCAGGAAATCAATATGTTGGTAAATTTATTTAAAATTCATTACATGAACAAGTGAGTTGCTTAAAATGTTTCCAGTGTCTTGGAATATTTGCTGAAGATTCTAAAGCTTCCCAAAATACTAATAAATCATCTCTTGTCTCCCATTAGAGTGAGAAACGAAAAGATTTCTCTCACTGTAGGGCTATATATACAGTCATTGTTCTATATTTAGAACATACTGTTTTCAGCTAGATTTTGCTTGCTCAAGGCTCAGTCATCTTTAGATATCCTGCCTGCAATAGCAATAGGTTATATTATATGCTGTTGATTACAGGTCATAACAAAAACAAATTTATGATTGTCATGAGTCCAATATCTCCACTCTGTTTCCACTTCTCTGGTTGAGATGCCAATTGTTTTTCTCTGCCCTGCTGTTACTTGGAAGAATAGAGATATTCAGGAGTGAATGAATTATGAATTTTTTTTCCTTTTTGTATTTTAGTTCCCAAAACCAAAGAAAGGCTACAATTGCTTTGAGTAGAAACTAAGAAATTGATCCAGAGCCCTCTGAAGTCAATAAAAGTCCTAATGAGATCAGTAGACTGCAGAAGTCAGTCCAAGCATCCATGTCTCATATTTGCCATCTCTTAATTGGTTGCAGCCTATTGGACACAATTATAGGAGGAAATTCTGACAGGACATAGGTAACTATACTCAGTTGTATCTGCTACTGGAGAATTATAAATCACATCTAAGATCATGGCAATGACAACAATAATTATGACAAGGTCTCAAGTACAGCATTGAAGAGAAATATATTTTAGAAGTCTCTAGCACAAAAGCAAAACTATTACCATTTTGTAAACCACAAGACAAATTTTACCTCAAAAAGATGTAAGAAATTATTATATACCCTGAGTTACACAGAGAAACAAATCTAACTGACCAAACAGGTATATCACATACTACATTGTAGCACTGTGCAAAGACAACAGTTTAGGTCCTAGAAGGTGTATGTCAGAGAACTTTCTGCCCAAGCAAAGCATCCAGCATCTGGAGGGCTGAGCAGCACTGCCATTTCACTGCTGATATATCCCAGTCCACCTCTCTAACTCACCTGGTATTACACTTTGAACACTGATGAAGAATATTTGTAGAAGTACTACCCTGAGTACACACAGATTCCAGAAAAATACATGTGAGGTCAATATTAATATGAAGGATAATGAGTGTAAGCTCACATCAGGCAGCTAAGTGGCCTGACTTTCAAAAGCTTTGGAAAAGTACCTCAAAAGACCCCTCTGGTGTCAAAGCATGGGAGCAATAAAATCCTTGTCTTTCTTGAGCTCTGCAAACTCCAAACCTTGTCTGTTCATTTTCAAAAAGTAACTGCCCCTTTGTAGAAAATTTGCTCAATATAGAAAAATATACAAAGATATTTTGCATGCAAGTAACCATTTGAAATTTTTACAAATGCACTAGATCTTCCACTAATACATTATCTATTTTACACATAAAAACATCGCATTCTGAAGTCCTTTTTCAATCTTTTTTTTTTTTCCTTCTGTTAACCTCTCTAATATGCAACTGAGACTGACAGACAGACAAGTGATAAATTACTTTGTTGTAGTCATCACCTGGTATTAGTTAATAATTAAATTATTAAATCTCCTCAGTAAACAATAGGACATAATGGCAAAAGCTCATTGCGGTTAAGCTCGAGCTCTTAAACTTCCATTGTTTTAGGAAAGGCCTTTAATTCTTTTTACTAATATTCTCAGAAGTTGAAAGTGAACTTGAGATTTTGAGGAAAATTCTATCTATAGAAAACTCAGGCCATATACTTCTGAAATTAGATTCTTGTTAATGTAATCACTTCCAAACATGTAAACAGAAGCTGTCACTATCTGATTATCTATGCACAAAGAAATGCTACTTTTCCTCTCAAGAATCCATCTGGAACGTATGTATGCCCTCACAAAAGCAAAACCCCTTAGCTGGTATTCAAGACACAGATGTTCACAATAAACGAACCACTACAGATGGTATCTTTTGTTGTTGTTTTTTGTTTGGTTTGGTTGGAGTTTTTTTGTTTGGGTTTTTTTTTTCTTTTTTTTTTTGTAGAATTTGACTTTGCATTTGTTGGGTTTTTTTGGTTGGTTGGTTGTTTTTTTAAGTCATGTTCAAACAAACAAACAAATATTCATAAAAGGCATTCAACATGATCAAGTGGATACATGCGATCTTTCTGGCAGTAAAAACCACAAAACATTCAAAAGAGCTGAAGAATACATATACACATATTTTTTTTATTAGAACATAAAAATTTTTTATTTGAAAAATAAACATGTCTCATCCTTTAGACTTTGTCATGTGAGAAATATTAATTGTTTCTGCTGAATGGAGACTTGTGTTGCAACAACCACTATATTAGCTATTCCTTTAACTGATACCTTTTGGTAGAATTTTAATTAGAATTGAAATATTTGTCATTAATCAGACTTATATAACATGCCCAACCATTATTTTAAACAATGAAACTAGTCTTCTGCTTCCAAAATTTCATATTGCAATTAATTCATAATGCCAAAAAAAAAAAAAAAAAAAAAGGTTTGGCATTTAGAATGTTCAGGATTGGTTAGAAATGGAAACTGCTCTTTTTATTGTTTCTATTGGAAGCTCAAATTTTCTGACTAGTTAAATACATTTAGGCACACAACTCACATGGACTTTCCTCCTGACACCTATGAAATTTCCAATGACTATGTTGTGAACTTAGTGTTCTACACTACACCATCCCCCAAAAATTCAGCCATCTCCACTGTTTTCTGCTTAGCAAAACTCACAATAGAGTGAGATGGTAGTCTGAGTCCTTAAACCTCAGCCACAGTAAAATATATCCATTATAATTACTTCAAATAGATTCTATGTCTAATAATAACTTTTTTAACCCCTTTGGAATAATTGAAAACCCCATGAAACACTTCCACATATTTTTTCAAGAGTATGTCTCAACACAGAATGTACTTGCAGATAACCAGCATCTAATTCTTTTTTTCATCAACAATGATCTGCATCTATCATAACTAATTAGCTTCTATTTTTCACATATGACTACAACCACTGAATGACAATGTTGGATGGAAGAATGAAGTTTCTTGATACCAATAACCCACAACAAACTGTGAAAAACCTGCTGGCATGAAAAAGTTCAAAAAGGGCAATAGTCTCATCATTCACACTCTGATATGTGCAGTAATAAACTCAAATTAAGGCTAGAGCCTAGACTATCAATGGCATTCAGGCATATCAGACATTCAACAATCCTACACCTTCATAAGGAAAATGTGTTTGAAAATGACACAAATGGTCAAACATCAAGAACTGTATTGCCATGAAGGGATCAGTCCTTTATGTTAAAAGGAGACTTGTAACTCTATATAATGGAATAGATAACAGCTGTTGGTGTCCCATGCCAAAGTCATCTTCACTGAACCAGATGTAGAAAAAAGAAAAAGCATTAAATTTCTGACATACAGCTCAGGACATGTGAGAATTAATTGATTATATAAAATGTGTGGACCTAAAAATATAATGCTTCCTAGCTCTCCCAGTTTGTGCAGTATATTCAATAGGTATTTGGTAAGTATTTTTAAACACAGCCTTACTGAACACAGTTCAGTACAGTTTACAGTAGGAAACAGAGTAGCAGTCCTGCAAGGATCTTTAATCGATCAGTAATAAGGGAGTGAGGCATATGGTAAAATAAAGGACAGGGGAGGGTGTTGTGTTTTTTTGGAGGTTGGGTTTTTTTTGGGGGAGTGTGGATTTTTCTGCATTTTTTATATCAGAACAGACTAGAATCTGCATAGTCACAATTTCCCATCTTCTTCAGTTTGCATCAGCCAATTTCTAAAAACAATTAGTCTGAGGCATGCAACCACTGAACAACGGATCTCATGATCTAAAGTAGTTACTTGGACTATTAAGAAACTTTCACATTCCTTTAACGCATAGATTTTCAGGAAAGAAAACTGTAGATAGGCTTAAAGATGTGATGAAAAAAATCTGCAACTGTTGGGATTCGCTTTGAAGACTGAATCACTTGATACCCAGCTCAAGAAATTCTGTGGGCATTGCTGTTTGCCACTACAAAAGCCAAGATCACAAAGGATAACTGCATACTCCCTGTTGTGGTACCTCAGCATCTAATGAGTTTAGCCACCTGATCCTGCAACATCATTCCTCAAAGTACAGACTTCCGAATGTGGCATTTCTGGGAACAGCACCAAGATATGACAGCAATCACTGTATGTGTTGTTAATGCCTGCGGCTAGATTTTGTATTTTGGAATACCTTGAGGCATTGGGTAATGTGGGTATCAGGCAATTCTTGTGGTGATTTATAAAGTCATAGTGCATCTAAATGTACCATGGCAATTATTGTTTGATAAATGATGTAGTCTTAGGAAGAAAGGACACCCTTCCAAAGGATACATTATGAAATACTCTATAAGTTACAAGGGGATACAAAGTCACCTCATACTTTGAAACGGTGTCCAAACAAGTATTGTTTCTAGATATATGAATATAGCAAAACACACACACACGCACACACACACACCAAAAAAAAAAAAAAAAAAAAAGCCCTTGGAATTCTCTCTACTCTGAGAAAAACGCAATACTCAGGAGAAAGTTCTAAGCTATATGATCCTATTTTTCACATCTCTGATATTAAGGTAAAGTGATCTATTATGAATCTTCCATTCCTTAATGCTGTTAAGCTATGTTTTGCCTTGAGAACATTAGCACCTCTGTCTTAGTAATGTCAATGGTCTGCAATTCACAGCTCTGTAAGCTTTCCCCTAAGCCACTAAAACAGTGTTTTCCAGAACCCTCATAGCAGCATTTTTCTTTTTTCCCTTGATGTTCTCAAACCCTAAGTCTCCTGTTGTTATTCTCACAGTCTTGCAACTTCAAATTCCAATAGTTCTGCTATGGTAGGCACTCATGGAAACAACTACTACTACAGTGAAAACGGTCCCTCTCTTTGCACACCCTCCCGCATCAGCTTTCCTTATGTTTTGTTTTTTAGATTTTAATTTATAGAGAAAACAAAAATATAATGCACAGCAAAATAATAGCCCTTTAAACACTTAGATATTATCCAATAACTAATTTTAATAACTAATGTGCAACACTTGAACCTAAAAATTACTGTACTTCAATCAGCACTAATAGCATCAAGAATCCAAACAAGCACTGGGAATTTTCACATGGTCTTTAGTATAGAGTTCAAAGGAAAAAAAAAAAAAAATCTATTTTGTCACCTTAATTGTTTTCACATGCTGCACCAGAGAAAGATGGTCATCAGGGACATCTCATCATTGTCACTGCATTTCCTGGCCTGCCACTGGGAAAGAGTCTGCCCTTTTCTTTCCTCTCTCCTATTTGGTTCTTATTTTTCTTCTATTTTCTGACTGAAGTAACATTCATCATTACACCACACTAATAACACTATGTGCATGTAAGCCAGTCCCAGCACCATTTGTACAACAACACTTATAAAAATCTGGAATGAGAATTCTTTCCTATGTCTCTAGGCTACCAGTCCAGGAATAAGAAAAGAGCTGAAGTCAATTTACTACCTTCAAAATTGTAGTTGGAAAGGCCAGAGTGACTCCTGTCATGACTTTAGTTACATCCACATCAGAGAACCCAAAAGCATTTCCCAGTCTGAGTGTTGGAGAGTGGCCATCTTGTCCCTTTCTGAAGCAGGATTCAGTGGTGTTGCAGGTTTGGGGTTTTCTCAGTCTAGATACCTGAAAACCATTTCCCCTTCTACAGAACATAAGCCAAATCAAAACTAAAACAAACAAACAAAACCACCAAGAAATTCATTCAATTGCTCCTCTCACCCCCCCCAAAAAAACTCAGAGATCTATGAAAGAATCTAGAAAGCATGTGACAGTCTAGGCAAAGTCTAGATTCTTTATATTTTTCTAATGTAGGTTTTTGGGGTTGGGTTTTTTGGTGAAAAAAGGTTTATGTTTTTGCAGATAAAGACAAAATATTGTTCTACAAAAAAAAAAAAAAAAGTTGTTCAGACAAACTTTTTATCAATCTTCTTTAGAAAACTACTTCTAGGCGGAGATATCTCCTTACAAAAAATTCAGTGCTTATTTATTCATAGAAAGTATGTACTATAAATAATCAAACTTGGTGCATTCCAGAGCAGAAAAGGAAATTGGCATAAGGTAATAAACTAGGCTGCAGTGGATTTTTTTTCCTCCTCCATTTGGTTTTTCATGATCCCCTACATGAAATTTTTATCTGTGTAAACACAAAAACTGAGCATATACTAGAAGTTATCATGGATTCAGTGTTAAAAACATTTCCACCTGACTTTAAATTCTGATTAAACCACATTCTTCTGTTTTTCACAAAAACCATCTAAAGGGGACAAACACATTTAAAATATACTTTTTTTTCTCTAAAAATCACTTGCTTAAGTTCTAAGTCTATTTACATATAGTAAAATACATGTCATGTTCAAGAATCTCATTTTCACCACCTCCTATCATTCACCTGTATCTTTGTCTTAACTTTTCAGAGTCATAGTACCAAGAAGGTTAATGCAGTTACATGAATTTGTGATGGATCATTTCATTCACATTCACTAGGGCAAATGTAAATGGCTGCCTGGTAAACAATTTAGTCCACAGAGAACAAGTTCTTCTTAGCTGAAGAGATACATCTGCCAAATTAATTCATTAAATGATAAGATGTTAGCTTCAAAAGGAGTAGAAAAACCCTGGAACCTGAATACATTTTTTTTAAGCACTAAATTAATACTTCAAGACACTCAAATATTAGGCACAGTGCCACTGAAGACAATGGCATAAACCACTGTAAAAACAGTCTTAATGAGATCTTAGTCATGCTTGTAATCTTTTAAGTATATAGCTCACAGCAAGTCAAGAAAAATGGTTATTAAAGTGAGGATGTATGCATTATGTCCATTTATCTACGTAGGGTAAGCTTGTTTCTAAGGACACAAAAGGGAGGCTAGTACTCTGCATACTGAGGAAAAAAAATACTTCTGTGTTATTTTACTATCTACTATTTTAAAAAAATTACTTTTGGAGCTAGGCAGAAGTACATCAATTCTATTTTGTTTTAAAAAGTGATCAGAGAAAATACCTGTAACTATGGAATGTAACTTAGATGTGAAGTAATGATACAGCAGCCCCTGCATAGATTCTTCAACTATTACATTAACATCTTCAGTGATGTATAGGAGTAGAATGAAGATACATTTTACTCTAATTTTCTCCCCACCCAACCCTACCCCTCCCCCTTCCCACATACCAGTGACAAAACCATCAAAACCCTGTTAAGCCTGTTTTTATATTATTCCAGGTACATTTTTAAACATCCTGCATGCATTTCTCTGCAAGACTAATTTCTCTGAGGAACTGCAGGTTAATAGTAAAATTTGACATACTAGGAACTAAAAACAAACAAAACAAACCAAAAACCAAAAAAAAACAAACACCAAAATCAATAAACTAAAAAAGAAAGAAAGAAAAAAAAAACACACCCCAAAATTCCATATATTTGAAATGAAAAGATGATTTATGATGATTCTTGGAAGAAAAATAAAAAAATACAAACCAACTAACCAATTCTAAATAGAAATATATTCACTCATTATACCAATGGACAGGGTTTCCTTAAAAAGCAGTGGTGATATTTTATTAAATGCTTTAGTTGGAGTTGGAATTTATTTAGTTATTTAGTTGGAATAATTTTAAAATATTATTCAGAAGAAAATAGATTCAATTTCAAAGAGTATAATCTAGATCCCTACAGAGTGATGATACTAAGAATCATATTTTTACTTTGATTCATATAGAAAACTTCTAATATATTGTATCCTCTCAAACTAAACCAAACTCATGTCCAAGTGCATCATGTCCTGTTAAGAAATCGATGCATTTTCTTCCAAAATGGAACCAGACCATGTTATCATCATCTTTACTGATGCCTCTGGTTCCAAGCAGTATCTCCTCCAACTTCACATGTTTTGGGTCCTTGTGAATAAACCATCTCTAGCTGGTTTCAGAGAGCAACAAAGTATCAAGCCTAACCAAATGGCCATCCTCCAGGGACAAACAGAAAATGAAATCTGCCACAGAGGGCTGTTTCTGGGAAGTGTTCTGGTCCAGTCATCCTTTACTAATTTACCAAATGCAACATTTAATTAGCTTCCCATTCTTAACTAGCTAACAGCTAAGAGAATTCAACAGACTACCACTATTACAACCCCTTCCATCTCCTGTCCTTTCTACAGCATTCCTAATGTAACTTCTACATTACTAACATAATTTCTATTGCAAGAACAAGAAAACCTTCACAAAAAAATAATTCGTATTCAGTACAACAGAACAACTAATGCAAATCATACAAGAGATAATGGGGTTTTTACTTTAGTTATTGAAGCCATTGTCACCATATTGACCAGTGTTACACTTTCAGTAAGTTCTGAATAGAAGAAAGCACTTCACAGGATCTGGAATGCTAAGACAAATTACAAAGTTACAGGAAAGGGAAAAACAAATGAACAAACAAACTTGCAGGAAAGGCAGAAAGAGAGAAAATGAAAGATCCTAACTACATGTTCTAATTTCAATTTTCTGAAGCCAAAACTCTTAGACAAGACAGATTTGGGCAGGACAACAGTTCACTAGAATATCTTATTTCCAAAGCAAACTGGGAAAAGAAAATACAGACTAAAAATTCCAAGAATAAATATATGTTTGGTATACTATAACACAAACAAAGATGGGCCAGCTCTTCTACTGGGGAACTATTTTTGCTTGTGCTTGCATGTCTCTCCATGGCCACAACAACTCAATGTAAGATAATGGTACATGCTAACTGCACCATTAACCTGCTGTATTTCAGTAACATCTAACTTCTGTAATCACATCAGGGCAAACAAATCAATGCAGCATGCCTTTTACAGTCCCTTTACTGGCCCTTCTAATTTACTCCATTCTTCAAATATAAGTACCATCTGTCATTCATTATCAAATTCCTATAGCACTTTGTCTGAACCATTATCTATATGTAAAGATGACATCAAACCAATATAAATTGTGAAGATCTGCCTCGGAAGATCATGGAGCAGATTCTCCTATAAGGTCTGATAAGGCACATAAAGGACAGGGAGGTAATCAAGGACAGCCAGCATGGCTTCCCTAAGGGGAAATCCTGCCTGACAAACCTAGTGGCTTTCTACAACAGAACGACTGCATCAGTGGATGAGGGATGACCTATGGATGTGATCTATCTGGACTTCTGCAAGGCCTTAGACACAGTCCCCCACAACACCCTATTCGCCAAGTTGGAGAGATATGGATTTGATGGGTGAACTGTTCAGTGGATAAGGAATTGGCTGGATGGCCACATCTAGAGGGTAGTGGTCAATGGCTCAAAGTCCAGATGGAGGGCAGTGACAAGTGTGTCCCTCAGGGGTCCATACTAGGACCTGCATTGTTTAACATTTTTATCAACAACATAGACAGCAGGATTGAGTAAACCATCATCAAGTTCACAGATGACACCAAGCTGAGTGGTGCTGTCAATACACCAGAGGGAGGGGATGTCATCCAGAGGGACCTAGACAAACTGGAGAGGTGGGCCCAGGTGAACCTTGTGAGGTTCAACAAGAGCAAGTGCAGGGTCCTCCACCTGGGCCAGAATAATGCCCACTATCAATACAAGCTTGGGGATGAGGCAATAGAGAGCAGAAGCCCTGAAGAAAAGGACTTGGGGGTGCTGGTAGACAAGAAACTGGACATGAGCAGACAGTGTGTGCTTGCAGCCCAGAAGGCCAATTGCATCCCAGGCTGCATCAAAAGAAGTGTGGATAGCAGATCGAGAGAGGTGGTTCTGCTGCTCTACTCTGCTCTGGTGAGACCTCACCTGGACTACTGCGTCCAGCTCTGGAGCCCTCAGCACAGGAAGGACATGGACCTGATGGAGTGGGTCCAGAGGAGGGCCACAAAGATGATCAGGGGGCTGGAGCACCTCTCCTATGAGGACAGGCTGAGGGAGCTGGGATTGTTCAGCCTGGAGAAGAGAAGGCTCCAGGGAGACCTAAGAGCCACCTTCCAGTACCTGAAGGGAGCTTACAAAAAGACTGGAGAGGGCCTGTTTACAAAGGCCTGTAGTGAAAAGACAAGGGGCAATGGTTTTAAATTAGAAAAGAGATGATTTCGATTTAATGTAAGGAAGAAGTTCTTTACCATGAGGGTGGTACAACACTGGAACAAGTTGCCCAGGGAGGTGGTTGAGTCACCATCCCTGAAGACCTTCAAGGTGAGGCTTGACAAGGCTCTGAGCAACCTGCTCTAGTTGAAGATGTCCCTGCTTCCAGCAAGGGGGTTGGATTAGATGACCTCTATAGGTCCATTCCAACCCAGACATTTCTGATTCTATGAAATGCTAGGCATTTATCTTTAAAAACCATAACTGAAACACAGTCCAGCTAAAAGATCTTGAGAAAAAGAAAGATATAACAAATGTAAACAAAGTGTTTTCTTAATAACTGTTAACCTGTTTAGACTAAAGCAGCAATTCCCCCTATTCTGCACTATAACTTGTGCACCTGAACTAAAGCAAAAAATTATCACAATGAGCATGAAATGAATATGCTATCTGTTCCCTAAGGAGATCTCCAGCTCCACAATTAATTTCCGGTTATGCCAATTGCTATTATTTAATCTGTCAAAACCGGTGGATCTGCATCACCTGTCCCCTCGTTTGCCACCTGCACACTGGAAACTACACACACAGAACATTTCTAATGCAGGCAGCAGACCTACTGCTGGCTGTGTTAATACAAATTCACAGCCTCAGGCACCGCAGCTCATCTGTCAAGCTGTGCGTAATTTGCAGAAAGTTCTACTTTCCCTCACTACATTGTATACTGAGAACTTAACTTTGCTTTCATGTAGATGATGAAAATGCAGTAGGAAAAACATTATAATAATTACATTAGTGATAGAGATACATTTCACTTGGGAGACTCCAGCCAACAAATCAGTGACTATGTACCTGACTGAGAAGCAACACTGATTGATGAATGTTGTCTTAAAGTACCGCATTGAGCCATCTGCTCTAAAGATTGGGTGAGGGGTACATTTCATACAGCAATAACTCTCTAGCTGCTTCCTCTAGTTGTTGCTTGAATTTTAATTTTCTTTATTTTCCTGAGGTATCCCATGAAATTCAGATATAGTCCTATTACTTTACAAACTTCAGAGTTTTGGTAATGGCACATGCACCAAAGATTCACATGGGTTTCACCTCTTCTTCCACAATTCCTCTGGAATCCAATAGAGGATGTTTTTCCTTTTTTTGTCACAATCACCTATAAAACTATATTGAAATCTTGTGATCCAAAAAAAGTAAAATTGAACATCCAGGGAGATAATATAACAGTATTAAAAGGCTAGTTTAGAGAGAAGGCAAATTTGTCTCTTCAACACAACCACAGCTAATGAGACCACTGCATGGAAAGGTGTATAAACTGGATGTGTGTACTCACAACAGTTTAATTACTAACACATAGCCAGCATGCATTAAAAGGCAAATCCAAGAAACATTAGAAAGAAATTGCAGGTAGTAACAGGTCTTTATAACCATTTGTCTTTATAAACATAGTTATCAACATAACAGGAGTTAAGACAATACATACTCCTATATCATCTAGGATACTTTTCTACTGTGAATAATCATCCACACCTGTAACAAGCTCTTCAAGGAAAGAATGGAGATTCATTATTTTTACAAGACCCTACTGCTTTCTTTTTCACTTTTCAATCAAAGGTTTGAAGGCAATTTCATTAGCAGAACTTCACATGAAGTTGGGAGAAAACTTTTAAGTTGTATGACTTTGTCAGTTCTATGCAGATACTCCACATAATTATATCCAAATACTACTTACTCATAGGACCTGACCAAAAGCCTTTTGAAACAAGAATCTTTGCACTAAATCCAACAAGACCTTGTCCCATGACACTAATCTATCAATGGTCTGTTAATATCAGCCCTATTACACCAGTCTGTTAATATTAATGGTTTATGCTACATCCAATAAGAAACTGAATAAAAATTTATTGTGCCTTAGACAGCATATGGGTTTTATTTTATGTGGTCCTATATGAATAGTAAACTGATTCTGTTTATTTGAAGAGACAGATCTGAAAGTCATTCACAGTAAATCAGAAAACTTAGAATCATATCACAGAGCATAAATATATTTCCTATACAATTTTCAGGTAATTTGTTCTGTATATGCCCAAATACTTGAAAGAAATATTTCATGGGTAAGCGATACAGATTCATCAATTAAGTAAAGTAGTAGAGAGAAAGGGATAAAAAAAAAGTTTTGTTTATTTTCAGAAAAAGAATTGTTAACTATATAGTTATATTATTGATAAATTTTTGAGTAATTCCCTACTCTCTTTAATAGCAGAGTTCTGTTCTGCAAGCAGCTTTATTTAACAGAAGAAAAACTGGCAAGCACATCTGCTTTGAAAGCTTAAGATTTGTGAAAATCTTAAAGTCTAAAATCAGGACTACAAAAGTCAGTATGAAATGAAGATATAAACACTAAGAACCTGGTTCTGTTCCAAATTCTTTATTTGAAAAGGGGGCTATGAGTTTTGTCCTTGGTTTATTACATTTGGATGGATAGGAAGTAGAGCTTTTATGTATCAGAAGTCAAAAGAATGACAGATAATGTAGTATTTGTTTATTGGAACAGAACAAATAGGTATTTGAAGCTGATTACTGCACAGCCTGTTTCGGAATTAAAAAAAAACCAAAAAAACATCAAACAGAAGAGTTATTGAAGTTCATCCACTTACTTTCCACCAGAGTTCAAATGCATAAAAGAAATCCTGTTTCTGAAAATATAACTAATTTATTTGAGCCTTCTCCATGGCATTTCTAAACAATTTTTTTGAAAGAAGACTTGTTGCCATTAAATGACTATTTTTTTCACTGAGGGTCCAAAATTACTTTAAAACCTAAAGAAGCTTGATCACCAATACAAAGATATCTAGCAACAGTATCTCAAGATCACCACATGATAACACTGATCAACATGGCTGGTCAGTCTTACTTGGAAAGACCATTAACTAGACAGCAACGCTACAGAGCATGGTCATGCATTTGAAAATCTGTCCCTTCCAGGTCTGTACTGGGCCTGTAACTGACCCGGACACTGCAGCAACAGGCATTTTCAAAATGATCAAGTCATTAGACCACTCCAACCAACACGTGGGACAGAAATCCTATTCATGATTGTCCTCTCCTGTTTCTGGATATACTGGAGCTCTCCTAAATGATAGTGACTACCTCCACTTGGAGAACAAAGAAATGGTCTTACCTCTGGACTACTCTGCACTGAGAAGCTGTAGGTTGTGTATTTTTGTCTACTGCACTCAGTAGACGCAAATGTGAAAAATACTGTTAGATGGAAGTTTGCTACCATCAAATCATGCCATTTCTATTTAATCTGTCATCTATTATGGTGAAATATTGAACTGGCTTAGTATCAATGATTTGTGTAACTAAATATATTTTTTTTTCTGTTTATTGAAAAAAAAATCATATACAAGTAAATAAAAATGAGTTAATTTATTCCATATATAAAATCATAACAGTCACTAAAGTATTAGCTACAATCAAAGGCTGGCTAATCTAGGAAGAAAACCAAACATTTTATTTGACAAATTTCTTTTATAGTTACATTGTTATGAAAAGATTACATTCTGTCTAATAAAAGAATCATTCTTTAGTATGGTTCTGTTTCAATCTGTGCAATATTTAAAAATAGTCCCTCTATAAGCCATGAAAACGGCTTTCAAAGGAAGTTATTTGAATAACATCAAATTATGACAGCTATGTACTCCTCTAGTTTTCAGAGTGAACTGAATCAGTCCACTGTGATACTGTCTCTACTTTTTTTTCTAATAAAAGTGACATTCATTTTCTCTTGAAAGGCTCAGCCTCCCCATCAAGTTGAAAATCTCAGTGAGCACATAAATAACAGAAGAAAGACAAGCATGGAAAATCCTAAACCTCTACTGAAGCTAGTCAGTGGCATACACTTAGTGAAATACATCCTATGACACTGAGTGGTGTGTGGGCTCAGCACAGAAGACAGCTGAAAGAAAGAGTCATACATTGTGACATCAGTGACTACAATTTATTTTTAGATTATTACAGTACAAAAGTGAGCATTCCTAGCTAGGAATCATCCCAGCATGTGGTCATGCATTCGGTTTGAATTAGCCATGCCACTGGTAAAACCCCACTGCAGACCTCACAGGAAAAGCCAGTGTTCTACAAGGGATGCTTCTATTTAGACCCTCATGGAAGCTCTGCAAGCAAATCAAAAAGTAACCCTATTACATATACAGCCTATTTTTTATGTCAAAATTCATGCCCATTATTTTACATGGGTTAAAGAGGGCGAGTTTGCCTGTAACATCTGCAAAATTTCCTACCTTTTAAATTCAACCACTGCAAACCACATATATATTCTATTTTTCAATTTTCTTGTCTCTATCCTCATATCCATTTTCGGGCTGTGAAAAGGTGATCAGCATTGTACCCTATCTCATTGCAAATAATTTTCCATGAGTATTGTCAATAAAACTTGGTTTTCCCCCACTATAGAGAATGGTGGTTTTGTTCTTTGGTGTTTGGTGGTTTTTTATTGGTGCATTTTTGTTCTTCCAAATCCAGTCTAGGGACTACTACAACAAATACAATGAGAAGTAGAGAACTATTAAAAGGTGACAGAGTTGAGTACATAACCCTGTCGGGTGTGAGGATTGCAATGGCTCATGACATAAATGCTTTACAAACATTGCCCAAGAGCACCTAAGTTGAACTGTGACAGAGGATAGCTGCATTGGACATAAGAGACTTGCATCTATTTGTGCAGCTCATGTTTATATTTCAGTTATATTTGAATTTTTATTTTTTTAAAGACTCATAGCCTTATAATTCAGTGCACATAAATAAGCAATCTTACTCATGCAGAAGAGATCTTGATTCTCAATGACAAGTCTTCAAGTGACAGAATGGCTAAATTATATGCTGGTTATAGCATAATGCTTATTCCTGTCCTACCCAGGTGGAGCTGTGCTTTACACTATGTGATTCAGCCATCAAATAGCAGCATGCGTGTTTTAAAGGCCAAGAGGAGGCTGTACTGAGAACCTGTCAAAAACAAATGTGCAAACCTCTATGTAGCAGTCAGTAAATGTTCCTTGAATCACTCTTTTGTTAACAAAAAGCAAAACAAATCCTTGTTTCTATATATCTTTAATATAATGCTTCATTTAAACAGCTTTTCTTTCTGCCTCTTGACTTCATCTCTACATGACAGGTCTTCATCTGAAGGATGCCTATTAAGACTGACATTTTTATCAAATGTAAAACTTGTCAGGTGAATGGTTTGCCCAAGAACAAGGGATCATCTCTGAAGATAAAGTCTTTGTAAGAATAAAAAATATATAAGATAGCACAGCATCTCCAGTAAACCTGCTGGTTTTGTCACTTGTCCTAATTTAATCCAGTTGGCGTGCTTCATTCATGCTACGAGCCTTGCTTTTGTTTGCTTGCATTGTGATGACCTTAAAAGAAATGACACATCTGTGACCACTGCAATTTGCTGATCAAGAAAAAAGATTGGGAATTTTTGAATTAACAGTCTACACGTTTGTAATACATCACTGTATTTTAAAATAATACTAGACAAGTAATCACTCCCCCCAGAAATGCAGGAGGAAGAAAATATATTTTCTTATCCACACAAATGTTTCCTGGTGAAGACCAAACCTAAGGGACATTAAATTCAGTGAAAAATATTAAAAAAAAATAAAATAAAATAAAAGAAAAGAAGGTACTTAAATTAGTTTTGAATTAGAATCCTCTTGAGGACCATGGAGTTTTGGGTACCAAACTGAATTCCAGTTTCAGTATATGGCACAACTTCATATGTTGTACCTGCACACAGCATACCAACAATAATTGCATCTGTATGATATACAGGCCTATGACTAGAGAAGAAGGCAGTAACAGCTGTGTTTATACACAAAGGGTAATAATTTCAAGATGATAAAAATGAGTAGCTCAAAATTAAATTTCATTTTATATTATTCTTAGAAATTACATACCATCACATATCTTGCTGTTTTGAGTTACCAGAATCTGTGTGGAATGTTTTTGTGTTCTTAGTCTTTAATGATTCATTGGAATATTATTCATAAGACAATACATGCAACCCCCTACTCAGTAGTATAAGCAAAATATATTTAAGATGTCCTTCCTTAACACACATCTATATAGGTGCTACCTATATATGTCTACATAGGTGACATTAATAACGTAATATAAAATGCATGTTTTGTAAGTAAAATGAAAACAAAATGCAGGGTTCATTTGACTTATGGAATCAGCTCGCTTCTATAAAGCAAAGTAGGGCTCTTATCCAGTGGAAGTATAACCAGTGGAAGTAATTACTTCTTTTCTTATGGTTACAGCAACAAAGTGAGAGCCAACAAAGGATTTATATACATCTAATAATTATTAAACTTAATATATGTCCCATGGAATGTGGACTATTTCCCTTTCATTTATATGGGATATCTAAATTGGCTGGTTTATTCATATTTTAAGAGGAGAAAAACATCAGAGATTTCCATTTTGTCGCAACTGCTTGTAAATTCATTCAGTTAACCTGTGCTTTCTGATCACCTACTTCCAAATAGATGCCTATATGGCCTTAACATTATTAATCATTTAAAACCAAAAATCAGTCTAGAATTTTACAGGTGTTTGCTTTCAACACTGATCAAATACAGCTGGAGAAGTCTTTTTTCTTCATTTTGATTAAACATGGCTAAAGAGCTCTTTTTCTCTGGGTTTTTTTTTTGTTGTTGTTGTTGGTGGTTTTTTTGTTGTTGTTGTTGTTTGTTTTGGGGGGGTGGGCTTTGGGGTTTTTTTCATTTTGGTTTGTTTTTTTTGTTTGTTTTGTTTTGTTTTGTGGTTTTGGTTTGGTTTGGTTTTGGGTTTTTTTTTTTGCGATGGTGGCTTGTTTTTAAACACTAAACATCTAAACTTGCATACGCGTTCCTGCCACCCATATAAGAAGCAGTACCGCCGGGAAGCTGACAGACGCAGAGACACGAACACGTCGTACCAGTTTAAACGCCCATCACCCGTCTCTGCTCCCTGCAATACCACAGCTAGCACAGCCCAGGCCGGCACACCCGACCTGACCCCGCCAAGCACCGCGGCGCTCCTTCGCGGCTCACACCGCCTTTGCCAGAGTGTTGAGCTCCTACCTCCAACCCCGCAAGTCTTCCCACCTCCCCGCTCTCCTTCCCGGCCCAATTCGGATTGAAAAAAAATACAAAACAACACAAAACAAGCAAACAAACAAAAAACCCAAACCCCCAACACGAACTCCCCGTTCAGACCCCGCTGCGGCCCCGCCGGGGGGGGTCTCTCCGTGCAGCGCGGAGTGACTCGCTCCCCGCTTGCGGGCCCCGCGCGGCCGGCCGGCCGGCGG
>JANIJG010002384.1:0-13955 GCA_024611175.1 Megaceryle torquata
CACCCAGGTCACAGGATTGAAGGCAGAAGGGACAGAGTCCTCCTCAGGTGCTCTGAGGAAGAAATAGGAAGAGGACTTGAGCCAAGCTGAGCAAAGCTGGCAAAATGGTCCAAGAGGGGAGAAGAGCCACAGACCCTCCTGATCCCTCAGCTTTATACTGAAAATGCCGTCTCTGGGCTGGAATACCTCATTGGTCAGTTTGGGGTCACCTGCCCTGTCTGCTCCTCCTGCGGCCTTTCACTTTCCTGCACCCCCCCAACATGGTACACAAGATCCAGCAGTGGCCTTGGTCTGCACCCCACTCCTTGGTAGTAACTCTAACCGTGGGGTGTTATCCCTGCCAGCAGCAGACATTGTCTGTGCAAACAGGCTGCTAACTTCAGACAGTGCAGTTGGTTAGAAGTACTGAGCTGAGAAGTAAAATCATTGAACAGAATCAGTTTTGTTCTCACTCAAACCAGGACACTCTTCTGGAAAAGGTTTGGATTTTTTTGAAATAAAATATAATTGTCTGCATTTGACACTAAGAAGATACAGTTGCTTTAAAACATATTCTTTGATAACTGTGAGGTGTTTCATTATGGCTCCCTTGTTCTAAGAAAATCAGGAAGGTTCTCAAGGAAAAGCAAAATTGAAGACATTAAGTGGCTTAACATAAGTGATAATAGTTATAATCAAGATAAAAATACATAGTCTGGCCAGTGCCTTTTCTCAAAGCAGTTCAGATAATCATTGAAATCCATCTAAGAGCTGTCTAATTGAACAAATGAATGAATGAAATTAGTATTTAAGGCAACTCAAAATCTGTTTCATTGTCCAGATCTAAGTGTTGCAGATATATGGAAGTAACCTTTTCTTCGGTAGCTTGTGTTGGAAATTTTTTCTTTGTTGCTTAGAGAAGAGAGCTCTGTCTGTATGCCGGATTTTTTAATGCTCTGTGAAGTAGTTTGTTCTCCTGCTCCTTTCTCTTTGGATTGCCCTGGAATTTAAGGTTGTTAAAATAAATGTCCGTGTTTTGCCAGCAACTTTGGCTGAACTAGTAGGGAATGTTTTGTCCATCTTAATAAACAAAGGGCACATTGCTTTGTGAAGAACAGGCAATTTGCCAGTGCCTGGAAGTTACTGATGGTAGTTTGTTTCCCCTCAGTTGTGCCCTTCCATTATTTTAGACGATTAGGCTCTGTGAAAAATTTCCATAGGTGAAATGACATATTTGTGAAAACAATGTCAAATGGATTGTTTGGGCAGATACATTAGTGATTTTAAAACAAAATGTGGCCATCAGCATAATCAGTTTGGACTAGAAGGTGCAGAAAAGATGTCTCAGTTTCCTCCTCCCAAATTTACCTTGTTTGACTTGCTAATTTAATCACTAGTGCTGAAGCAAAGTTGTCAGTGGAAGAGGCAAGTGTCTCCCACTGATGTTGTTAGTTAAAATTTCTGTCTGATTTGAAAGGAAATTATGAATAAAATATGGTTGGGGGCAGTCGGCAAAGCAATTTTCCAGTTGGGCAAGGAGGGTGTTACACTCATCAGGTGTGTGAATTTCATGAGGAGCTGTTGCAGTAAGAGCCCCCATAACAAAGTTCTGGTTTTCACTGACTAAAAAGGGGTGCTTTAGCATTAGTTTGTGCACGGCTTTAGAACATGCACAATTACCTCAAGATAAAAATACATGCCAGTTTTATTACTGTGGCATCCTTTGCACTTGGCTTATATGGCCTTTGATTTGACTGCAGTAAAACGGACTTGTCTTGCATTCCCTATATGTTTACTCTAGAAAAAAAAGACTTTTAAGAGTGAAAACAAGGCTTTGGTTGACTGTAGGCAACAGATAGTGTTGAATAGCAGTGCCTGAACTGAGATATTCACATAAAATTTTTTCTTACTTACTCTGTTGCCATTTCAAAGATGAAAAACATATCACTTGGCTGGAGTTATTTGGTAATAAACAGCATAAAGACGTGAAGTAGCTTTGAATTCATAACATGGACCTCCATTACTTTTGCTGTTCATCGGTGTAGAAAGGAGTATTAAAATCTCCAGCATTGACTGTACTTATGAATATTATTTTTGTTAGTAAAGGAAGGTCCATGTATGTTGGGAATTGAATTAATGGAATGTGAGGAAACGTATTTTGCCTTAAAATAAGAGAATTGACAACCTACAAACCTTCTTTACTCTTGCAAATCTTACTGTTAACCACTGAATTATTTTACTTTTAGAGCTTCAGTTTCATTCTGGTATTTTGTCAGCACTAGGGGAGATTTACTGGTCAGTATTTCTGATAAAGGTAGATATGCAAACTGTATTAAATTCTTAAGGAGCTGGTGTAGAAAGAAAACCTGTGATCTTCCAACATTGTTCATTCCACTTTTCTCAAAATACTCTCTTTGGGCAATCTCTCTGGATTTTTCTGTTTCAGAATTGAAATAGGAAAACTATATACATTTGAAGAATTTTTTATGCTGCTTATGCTGACCCTGTATCTAAAGCCTGTATACTGTGCAAACTCGGTGAACCTCTGTATACTTGATAAAAGCCTACTTTCTTAGTGCTTTTTTCCAAGGATTAACAGATATGCAATCAAACTTAATTTAGAACAGTTAGCATACTGTATGTATGAAATAATGAATGGACTTTCCTTATTCATACTGTGAATGATGTACATTTACCTAGTGCTCATCCTGGCAGTAATTCTAAAATTTCATGCTATGAGATGAATTTTAATTATACAATTATTCTTAAGATGGCAGTTGTATTATAAGTATTCTAGGTTTTGCTTTGTCTCTTCTCTCCCTCTAGTAAAAAAAAGGAAAATTATTTAAGACAATATAGTTTATATAAAAATTAATATGGTGTTTATGTGCAACTTGTTAGTTCATTTCTCTGCTTATTTATTCCACTTATTAGTCTTATTAGTACAAATTTACATAGTACGTCTTGCTGATCAGCTTTGCTGACATGCTTGGCTTCATTGTTTCACTGTTACTGATCTTTATTTCAAATCATTACCTAATCTGTTTAACAAGGGTGATTCTTGTCCTGTTCTAGTAGCTAAATGGTATTCTTCAGGTAAAATATAATAGCTGAGTAAACATCTCAAATTAGCCACAAAACAGCAGGGTCTCTATTTCTTTCCAACACACATTCAGCAATTAAATCGTACCACCCAGTTGTCTGTGGGCTGCATTTCAAACTTAGTTATCTTTGACATTTTACCAGATTAATACATTTCAGTTTTTCATATGAATTTATATTTTGGTGGTGGCCAGACTGATTTGCCTTCTGGGTCAGCATGCAGCTTGGTAAAGGAACCAAGGGAGAGAGGCCTCAGGTGTGTATTGCAGACACCTGAGAAGCACATGGTCCTTGTGGAAGAGAGCGTATTTTTATTTAATAAATGCTATGGCCATGTGGTTCATGGGTGGCCATACAGACATCCATTCTGGGAAACACTAAAGGCAAACTACTGCCACATTATTTATTATCAGTGCTCGTAGAACAAGCTCTAGTAGCAATGCTTTGAGTTGTCAGGCCCATTGAGGCCTTGGTAGATCCATGATTACTCTTTGTTGCCTCAGAAGCTTTGCCTTTCTTGTGCTATTACTAATGAAGTGTGTGGTTTTTGTTTTAGTGCTCTGTGTTTCTTCTTGCTTTCTCAGTAAGGAAGCAGGAGTTGCCTGCCAACTTCAAGAGCATCCTTCCCATGAATCTTTTGATGTGATTGCTTTAACCTGTGGCACAGATTCTTGCTGTCTTATGAAGCATTTTTCATTCCTGCCTAAAGCTCTTAACACAAAGTTGGCCAAAGGGTCCCCAAAAATGTGTGACCAAACCAACTAGAATGAAGTTCCTTGTAACCCTGATTTTTTCAGTAAACCAGAATCAGTATAATTTATTTATATTACTGTATCCTGATAGAGTAAGGGCCAGCCTTTAAGCCTTCCCAGACCACAGAGAAAGAAGCAGTCTTTTAATTCAGAATGTATACCTCCTGCAGTACAACAGTGAGATAAGATAATGAGAGATGTGTTTGCAAAACTTCTTGATTCTGTTTTTCACATTTGCTAGCTCTCTTAATTTTGCTTTCAGCTTTCTTCACTTTGCTTATATGCAATATGCATTTCCCTTAATTTGGACAGATATAATCTGGCTACTACTGCCAGTGAGCCCTGAAAAATCCTCATTTTCTAACAAATTTGCAAATACGGCAGTTCTGACAAACTTCCTCTCTAAGCACCTAGATTAGCTTTGCTTTCTGTCACAAGTCAAATGTCGCTGTTTTTCCTGAGTGGCTTGGTCTTCTTAAACTTGCACATGTATTTTCCTTGTTTATCTCCTTGTCTTTGACTCTCATAGCTTGGAGAGCTACTTGGTACTACGGGACTTTATTTTGTATTTTCTGATTGCATTTGTTGTAGTGATTTGTAAATGTTGGTCATACTTCAGGGGAAGTTATTTGCCCACTCTGCAAGTGTTAAAAACAAGCTTTTCCAGAGCTATGAGTTTATGATCCTGTAGAATAATAGTTGGTTTCCATTCTTAAACTGCATTATTTGACCAATCCTTAACCTCTTGAAAGACCTATTATCCATATGGTCTTGCTACAAATTAGTCTTCAAAGCTTGGTTGATGAAAAAAAAACTGTACCAATTTTGTCAGGATTTCAACAAAATCATATATGTCATAATTTGTGATTACCTAAGCAGACTCTTGTACTTCCCTGAAGAAAAACATTTTACGTACAGCTTTGTTTTTAGAGAAAATTGGTCAGACAGTAACTCAAGGCTCTTTCAAAGGGAACTTTGTCTTTTTCACCAGTTCTGTTGCAAAATGAATCAGAAATGTCAGTTACTCCCTCAAGGTGATGGGATTATAAGAATAATTTGCCATTTTTGACTTTCAATATTCATTGCACACAGCAGATTTCTGAAAGGATTGATATCCCTGGTCACTCCCTGGTTGATGCATAGAAATTTTAAATTTTATTAGCCGTACTTGTATTCTTTTCTTAGCCTCACTTTCATAGTTTAGTTACTTATTGGGTAGAGTTGATAATGAAATGTTTTGAAGCCTGCGATTCTCACCTGGCAAAGATGAGACAGGCCTTGAAATGGTTCGTTAAAGCCAGAGCACCCTGCTAACAGGGACTCAAGGTGTAAAGATAAGCACCAGTAATACTTTATTTTTATTACGCATGCTCAGACTATGTAAATGATTTCCGGGAACTAATTACAGTAAGACAGCCCTTTCCAGGACATTTGATGAATATGTATGGTTTTCATGTATATTAGATGGTATGTTTTGCTAATTCATTGGAGCACTTATGGAGAGGAATCCCCAGCACTTCACTAAAGAATGCCTGCTTAATAAAAACTCTGTTGTTATTGGGTGTTTATCTCAGAATCCTTACCCAGCCTCCCACCTCGGGGAGGAGTGCTAGAAAGCAGGGGGGTTTGGAAGCTCCGAATTTTGTTTCATTTCTAAAAGTACCTATTCATTTCTGCTTTGGGAGAGTGAGTCAGAGAGGTAATGCAAATTCTATTTATTCTTTCCCTTCTAAACTTTTTAGTTTAAATATTTTATAATTTTAGAGATTGCTGCTTAGCATTGTCTTAGTGTTTTGATAAGTTGTTATTCATTTTGTTGTGAGCACCCTGACCCCTATTTTGTCCGAGTACAAGTGGCCTCATCAGATGGTTACTGCTTATTTCTTGGCCTGGTTGTCTTCCAGAAGGCAAAGGCAATGTCAGCTCTGCTGTTGCAGAAAATGAGGAAGTGCAAGGAATTGCCTCATATTTTCACCTTTCAACCTCTAGAGGCTGTGAGTACAGCGTCATCCAGCTGGTAATCCACAGCTTCTTAACACTGAACTGGGGGGAAGGTGTTTCTCTTTTCATTTTCATTTTGGTTTGGCTTTAGCACCTTGGCAACTGTACTACTGTGATGAGACAAACAAAAGCATATAGAAAGATAGAGAGCCAATTTCCCATGTCAAAAGGATAAAAGTCTCAAGGACCTGCCATTCCTACATGTCTACTGAAAAAGAAAGGTTGCAGAGGAGTGAGAAAGGGCTACAGCTGTGGTTTAAGTACCCAGTAAGCAAGTCTGATTTGCTGCCCCAGGTACAGCTGGGGGTTGTGCAAGCGGGAGCATTGCTTGCAGCTGGCCCTGCTGGAAGGACAGCAATAAAGGAACAAAGGTGATGGAAGCTCTGGGGTAAATTTAGGGAGGAGTTTTTTTTTGTTTGGTTGTTTTCTTGTTGGTTTTTTACATTTAGACTATAACTTTGTAAAAATCAAGGCTGAACTTCCCTTTTAGCAGAGAACTTGAATCTAGGTAAGTGTAATGAGAGTTGTAAGGAGAGTGTTGTGTTGTATGTAATTTTTTTATAGGTAGGGCTCTGTGCTTTGAGTTTTCTGAGTAAGCTTTTTTTCCCTTTTGTTTTATTTTGAGATGTTTATATGAGTTTTAATCTCAGTTGAGGAATATGACCTATTTGTGAATCACTTGGGTGCTTTGCTGTTAAAGTCTAACTGAAGGTCCACTTCCTTTGGTATTCATGTGTTGGTTTTATGTTCTTTGAAGATGTATAGATTTTTCCTGTCCTACTGTTCTTGCTTTTATTGAGATTGTGGTGGCTGTACAAGGCGTTTCAGTAGATAATAGAGTCTGGAACCATCTTGAATAAACTCCTAGTGAGGTTCTGTCCTTGCTTTAAAGAGTTTATAATCTAGTTCTGGCTTAATACTTGCTTCCTGCATTCACGGAGGAAACTTTTTCTGTGTTTTAATAACTGGGAGCTAACCTTTTTTGTTGGTATATGGATGAATTTTCTGAAGCAATTGTTTTGGCTAGTAAACTGTGTGAAGCTCAGATAGGAGTAGTTGATCTACCATATTTGCAGGCAGCACCTCAGCTTCTGAAATTCCTGAAATGATGTTGCTATTCCTCTTTAATTGGTGCATTCTGACAATTTTGTCTGTGTAACTTGCTTTTCCTAACTAGGCTGTTTCCTTCAACTGTTGTCAAAGCTGGAGTGAAAACATCAGCAAAATAATTCTAGCTCTCTTTGTGCTATTTATATTGGCTCTGCTCTCTTAGGTGGAGATAGCTATGTTCAGTTCCTGCAGCTCTGTACTCCATTTTGTCCTACCTTTTGATTTTGTAAGTCAATTAAGTGTTCTTGTTGTCTAAGCTATACTGCACTACTTAGTTTTTACTGGTTTTTGAAGTGTATGGAGGCAGCTTATCAAATTTTTCCACCCAACAACACTGGTAGACTTTAATGTACAATAAAAAGCTTTCTAAGAGCACCTATGTACACATCTTGCCTCTCACAAAATTCCCACCAAATGTCTGCCTCTGTATTGTGAATGAGTTTGTTAATATTCTCCTTTAAAAGTTAAGTGAGGTAAGGTGTTTCGGCTGTTGTTTTTTTTGTTTGGTGTTTGTGTGGGTTGGTTTGTTTTTTTGGGGGGAGGGAGGAGATAAAAGTAATCTATCTTGATGCATGGAACACTTCAGATGGAGGCATGTTGTTAGAGCACTTAGAGGTGTTGCATTGCTGTGAAGGCTCATCTGCTATTCAGGAATGTGTGGCCAGCAGATCTAGGGATGTAATTCTGCCCCTGTACTTGGCACTGGAGAGGTCTTACTTCAAGTACTGTGTGCAGTTCTGGGCCCCTCACTTCAAGAAGGATATTGAGGTGCTGGAGCGGGTCCAGAGTAGAGCGATGAGGCTGGTGAAGGGACTGGAGGGAAAGACTTGTGAGGAGAGGCTGAAGGAGCTGGGGTTGTTCAGCCTGGAGGAGACTCAGGGGGGACCTCATCACCCTCTAGTCAGGTGTGGGTCGGCCTCTTTTCTCCTAGGCAACCAGTGACAGGACGAGAGGGTATGGCTTGAAGCTACGACAGGGGAGGTTTAGGTTGGATCTTAGGAATCAATTCCTCATGGAAAGGGTGATAAGACACTGGACTGAACTTCCCAAGGACGTGATGGAGTCGCCATCCCTGGAGGTGTTTAAGGAAAAATTGGATGTGGCACTTAGTGACATAGTCTAGCTGATGTCATGGTGTTGGGTCATAGGCTGGACTCGATGATCTTGGGCATCTATTCCAGCCTCAGAAATTCTGTGATTGTTTAATGCATCTGTTTGAAGCAGGAGATTTTCCTAGCACTGAGAATTTTTGTGAGGAGTTGCACACTGATGTGTTGCAAGAGTGCAACTATAGGGCAGTCTTTCTTTTAATATGCTTACAGTAACTGCATTGCAAGTTTTCATGCTTGAATGGCTGTGTTCTGTTAAATGAACACTTGCAGATTGCATTTTCGTGTTATGTAAACAGACCCCACAGAAGGCAATGTAGCCTGGCAGAGATGGAAGACCACCAGGTCTCTGCCTTCTCTAATCTCTGTTGTTACTCTGGGGTTTTGTATGTCTCATCTACAATACAAGGCTGAGGCACCTATTGGTGATAGGTTGATTGCCTACTCATTCACATACAAGGAGAAACGCTAAAGTAAATATTTCATACCATAATGAAAAATAAAATCTCATATTTTTAAGTATGTATTTATGAAGCAAAGCATTAATTAAATTGGCCTTAACAGAATATTTCATTAAGATTCTTTTGTTTTCTGAAAAATTACTGAACTTCAGAATTTTTGCAAAATTTTAACATGCTAGAATAGTAAATTTTTTTTTAATCCCATAACAAGCTGTCTTCCTATCATTCTGAAGAAGACTAGATTAGGAAATTGGGGAAAATCAGTCCTCTTTTGTGAACAGTTTATTACAAAAAGCTAATTCTTTGTGAAAAATAATGAATTGCTACAGCAATGGCAGCTGATCAGTGTTTTTCCTCTTTGCAAAGACCTCTGAGATCTACTGATTATAAAGTTCTGACAGAGGTGGTGATACAGTTATTTGTCATGGTGGCAACTGGAAAATAATGCATATGAATTCATGTAAAAATTATTAATGTATTGCTCTAACACTTGGGTAGCTCAAGTGAATAAGTAATAGGTGGATAACTGAAAAAGTGATGCAAGTAATCTAAATTTCCTTCTAGTTTTGAAGTCTGTCAGTAGAGGTGTTTAAAAAGTAGCATTTATGATCTGTGGAACATGTGAATAGTTGAGTTACAAAGCATATTCAAATCATATAAAGGATGAAAACAGAAAGCAATTAATATTTTCACATAATGAAAATTTTCACATAATTTTACATACAGAAATATGTAGCTAAATACTAGGTAAAAAGCTCTTTGCATTTTAAGTGTTTTAAATATTTAAGTGGTTCTGCATATTAACATAGTTTTCCATATTGGAAACTGCATTTTCAAATTAAAAGTATTCTTCATGTTCTCCTAAATTAATTTTGTCAGAATCAACCTAAATAAGCAGGTTTGAATTAAGTAACATTTTCTGAAAGTAACTTTTTTGGTTAGGAATATTTGTTATCCTGTTTCTATCCATATTTTAACTTGTACTGTATCAGTAGTTCCTTCTGGTAATGTGATGATTATATATGGTTTTTTGGGTAAAACTTCAAGACATTAAAAAAAACCCACAACAAAACCAACCCTCCCTAAAAAATCATAGTCTTAAGATGACATTGGAGTTATCTCTCTTTGTCTGTATCTGCACTTTTCTTACAGTTCAATTAGAGATCTTGGGTTCTTTGAAGTGTTATTTGTTTATGTCCTTATGGATGGCTTGTAAGGTAAGTATAGATTCAGTTTATAATTAAGTATACAGTAGTATACTTATGCAGACATGCAGATGAAGCATTCTACAGCGTCTGGAGTAACCTGCTATAGCACCTAGACGTTCACAAGTCCATGGGACAGGCTACACCCTCGAGTATTGAGGGAGGTGGCAGAGAAACTTGCCAGGCCTCTCTCCATCATTTATCAATAGTCTTGGCTAACAGGGGAGGTCCCACATGACTGGAGGCTTGATAGTGTGATACCCATTTATAAGAAGGGCTGGACGGAGGATCTGGAAAACTACAGGCCTGTCAGCTTGACCTGGGTATCTGGGAAAATTATGAAGAGGCTCATCTTGAGTGAGCTCACATGGCAAGTGTAGGAAAGCTGGGGGTAAGGCCCAGCCAGCATTGGGTTCAGGAGAGGCAGGTCTTGCTTGACCAACCTGGTCTCCTTCTGTGACCAGGTGGTCCTGCCTTGTGGATGAGAGAGGGGCTGTGGATGTTGTCTACTTGGACTTTTAGTAAAGCCTTTGACAATGTCTCCCACAGCGTTGTGCTGGAGAAGCTGGCGGCTCATAGCACAGACAGGTATACTCTTCACTGGGTTAAAAACTGGCTGGCCAGCCAGGCTCAGAGAGTTGTAATAAGCAGTTAAATGCAGTTGGTGACTGGTCACTAGTGGTATCTCCCCAGGGCTCAGTTTTGGGGCTGGTCTTGTTCAGTATCTTTCTCAATGATGTAGATGAGGGGATTTAGTGCTTCCTCAGCAAGTTTGCCGATGACACCAAATTGAGTGGGAGTGTCGTCTTGCTTGAAGGTATGAAGGCTCTGCAGAGGGATCTGGACAGGTTGGATTGATGGGCCAAGGCCAATTGTATGACATCTTAACAAGGCAAAGAGCTGGGTCCTGCATTTTGTTCACAAGAACTCCAGACAACACTGCAGGTTTGGGGAGGAGTGTCTTGAAAGCTGCCTGGTGGAAAAGGATCTGGGGGTGCTGGTGGATGACCAGGTGAAGATGAGCCAGCAGTGTGCTCAGGTGGCCAAGAAGGCCAACAGCATCCTGGCCTTTATTAGAAACAGTGTCTCCAGCAGGAGTAGGCAAGTGATCATGCTCCTGTACTTGGCACCACTGAGGCTGTGGCTTGAGTACAGTGTTCAGTTCTAGGCCCCTCACCACAAGAAAGGCAGTGAGTTCAGAGAAGGGCAGGCAAAGGGTCTGGAGAGAAAAAGTCCTATGGGGAGTGGCTAAGGGAATTGGGTTTGTTTAATTTGGAGGAGGCTGAGAGGAGACCTTATTGCTCTCTACAACTACCTGAAAGGAGGTGGTGAGGTGGTTGTGGCCTCCTCTCTCAAGTAACAACAGGCCTAGGGGAAATGGCTGGAAGTTGCACCAGGGGAGGTTTAGAGTAGGTATTAGGAAGAAAGAGTAGTCAGGTGCTGGAGTGGGTTGCTCAGGGAGGTGGTGGAGTCTCCAACCCTGGAGGTATACAAAAAAACATGTAGATGAGGCACTTCTACTGGGGTGGTGAGGTGTGTTGTTGGTTTTTGGTGGTGTGTTTTGGTTTTTTTTTTTGTGTGTGGTTGTCTGTTTGTTTGTTTTATCTTTTTTGGGATGATGTGTCTGTCTTTTGGTCGTCTTATTTGGTTGGTTTTGGTGTGTTTTTTGCTGTTGTTGATGGTTGGACATGGTGATCTGGGAGGTCTTTTCCAACCATGACAGTGCTGTGATGTCTGTGCCTGTTTTTTTTCCCCCCTCTGGCTTGCTTTATGAACTGGTCAGGCTATATTAGGATTGGTCCTGTTAAGACTGTGACTGTGAAGATGACCCATAGTACTTTTTGTGCTCATCTTCCTATAATGCAAAAAGATGCTAGTTACAGATTAGGTCTTGATGACTTTTGTGTGTTACTAAGACAAGAAAGATAATCATTAGCCAATGTTTACAAATGAGAAGACAAAAAGGTGGTAAGAGGGGCACAAAAAAAACGCCCAAAGGTAGAAATAAGTCAGTGTGACAGGTGTGTTTATAACCAGACACATGAAGCTCTGAGTCCGGATGTGAGGATTTAGCAGTTAATGCTAAATCAGTGTCCAGATTCATGTTCTTAAGTGATAAAAGCGCTGATGATGGGGACTGGGGTGGGGGAAGCTTGGATTTAACTGTAAATTATCAGGAATCAATATATAGAAGACAAAAAGGTATCTGAACCCCAATATATTTACTCATATGGGTACTCCTAAGCAATGATACAGTGTGTAAGCCACAGGAAGAGGAGTGTCTCTTGAATGTAATTTTGTTTAGTTATATTTCTAATTGAATCATAAAATACAAACCTCAAGCATTTCATTCATTTTTAGAGGGCTTGAAGTAGAATAGAATAGCATTTTTGTTTTAACAATACTAAATTTTATGTGCTGCTAGTGTTATATCCTGTACTAGTTTTCATTTCTAGGATCATTTACATTAATCATTTGCATATTTTCTAGGGTAGTGGTTCCTCTGATATTTTAGAAGAGAAGGCTATAATTTCATAATGGGCCATTCCATGTCCAGTCATTCTGAAAACACATTTGAGTTTGTCCATCTTTTATTTCTTTCATAAGAATCTTTCAATTCAGAAGATTTCAAAAAGCATCTGCTGTTCTTCATTAGGATAACACTGTGTGAGCATAGATTTGGATGAAAGAAGGCATCCTTATTTTATTATACTCTGAGCTGTTTTGTTTGATAGGCACTGGTGGCATGACCAGTTATTTGGGAATGGGAAGTATGTTAGATTTCAACACAGTTTCAGTGCTCTGGTTAGGTCATTTTCTAGTGTCCAAATCTGCAGTCTGTATCATTTTGTGTCCCCCTTGGTAAGAGTAATAGGCGATTCCTAGTATTAGCTGCTTCCTCAACAGGCAATAATATATAATTTCATCTTTACCCCAGATATTAGAGATTTTAATGTTGCTGGGAGGACTGTGTTCTATCTGTGTCTGGTAGCATCATCTTTGGCTTCAAAAGCTCAGTGGTAATGCTCAGTCTCTGTTGGGTTGTGGCCTTACTGCTCTCCTTTGGGCTACAAGCACTGGTTTAAGCTTCACTTTCAGGTACTGCAGTACATAATGCTGCTGCTAGACCACCGTCTCAATTCTACTACGGCTTTTTATTGTATTAAAAAGTTTAAACGTGGAGAACTTGAGCTACCATTTATAGATGAGTCATTTAGAGCTTATTGAATTTAAGTAATTAAGGATTCATAGCTTAATAAATTTCCATTTGCCTTACACTTTACAATATGACATAAAGACAAGCTTGGAAGATGTACTGAACTACTCAAATCAATTGGGATTAAATGTAACAGAGTGATTCATTGATTCAGAATGTCATCTTCTCACCACCCAATAAACTTAATTTGCTTTTCTGTTATTTTATGTGCAAATGATCAATATTTAGAATATCAATGCAACTGCGTTGCTTAAAAGATAAATATTTTTCTAAAGGTATTCACACCTTTTTGTGTGTGGGATTTTTTTTTTGTCATCCTGGTCATTAAACATTTGATTTGATGTATCTATTTAATGCCCAAAATTAGTAGCTAAACATGCAAAGTGATTTCTAAATGTATCCGAAGAACTGTTAAGCTCCATTGTTAGGCTGCTGTAGAAAAGAATAAAACAGGCAACAGAGGCCCTTGTTCCCAGGAAACCAATATCCAAGTATCCTTCATATTCTAGGGACACTTATGAAATACTGTTAGGGTTTGAAATGCTTTCACAGGGGATTCATTTAGAGTGGCTCATTAAGGACTTTCTATCTGTTAGAGTAAGTCATCTTCCAGTATAACTGAAAGCACAAACTTAGGCTCGTATGTCACAATAGATACCTATTTGTTTTGGTAATGGCTGTAGCCTCAGTACACCATAGAATGGCAATCTTGTCCCTAGAAAGACAACATATGAATCTTGTTTCAAAGGTGAGCAGCAGCTCTATTTGTAGAGAGATCAACAACCTCTTAAAAAGCAATGTTAAAACCAGAAATGACCGAGTATAAAAAAAGTTGAAAGCTTGCATATGTGTTTAAGACAGTTGCATTCATATATCGCTTTAAATCTTCCTAAATTATATTCTTGGGGGTTTCCTGGAGAGGTAAGGATACTGAGGCCAAACACTAGTGTTGTTCCATTACCACAAATATGCCTCTTCATTGTGAAAAATGTTTTCCATCTCCCTTGTTATCTATTAAA
>JANIJG010002388.1:0-10030 GCA_024611175.1 Megaceryle torquata
AGAAAAACCAGATCGACCAGCTTTTCTGCCAGTGCAGAAACAAACCTAAACATAGTGGGGACAATAAAATCCAACATTTTCTTTGTTTTAAATACCTGGTACAGCAGTAGAAAAAAACAGGTAGCATAGCACTGCATTTCATTTTTACATAAAAATGCACCGCAATAAGGCCAGTGTTGACGCTGTCAGCATCAAGTGATACACTGAATTAAATATGGAGAACTAACCCTTGCAGATCTACGAATACAGCTTTCACTGAGCAAACATTTGAGGAACATTTAGACTTCCTTAATTCTGCTTTTGAACTTCAGCCTTTTATATAGTTTACCAAAAAGACATTCACTGACCCCTAGAATGCTATACAGAGCTAAGATTACATTGTTTAAATGTAAAATTATTAACTGTGGTGTTAAAGGATTTACTTGGATTTAGCAAAGGATGCTGGTGGGTGTGAGTTCATGACTAAGCCTGAGGCAGCTTTCCCATGCAGTGGGGGAATCTGGGCATCTGGAAGATGTCCAATTGCTCCCTGCTGGAGCAGTGCTCGAGAGGGATGGAGGGTAGGAGGGAAAGAAATGTGAAAACACAGCTCCTTGCTCATCAAGTGCCAGAATCATGAGCTTAATTACCTTAAGCACAGCAGAAAGAGAGTGCCGGGAGTATCTTTGCCTGCAGAAGCCAAGCCTGGGTTTACAGCAAATGGTAAACCAGGACCTTGCAGGAACAAGGACCTGAAGTGTCCATAAGAGACCCTTGCTGCTCCCAAGTACACCACTGACAGGGTACTTTCTCACTTTTGCACTACATTCTGATCAGGGAAACTCACAAGTCAGTTATGGTTTGTCTCTTTAGTGAACTTCAGTGGATCTCTCTTGCATCCTTTGGCAAGGAGCTCCACAGGTCTGCTAGGTGTTCTTTGTTGACTGTTTTTTAAGTTTGAACCTGGCTCGCCGTATTTGAGTGGATGGTCCCATCTCCTAGCTGTGTATTAGAGGATGTGAACAGACAGACTGAAGTGTTCTCAGCTGCTTAGTCAGGTCTCATACAGAAGTTATTCAATACTGTCTATCATGTGTCATATGGTTGGACTCCATCAGAGCCTAAATTTTTAACGTGACTGGATTACCATGTCTATTATTCTCAGCTGTAGAAGTTAAATCCCATTCAGTCTAGCTTTTATAAGACATTCATGTTTCTGTTGCTTATTTTCATTTTATTTTATCAGCATAAAACTGGAATAGGCAAGATATTAGCCCCTGACAAACCAGGCAATGCTGAAACACTAATTCCTTCCACTTGCCATGCTGCCTTTTGAACTCCAATGCCATGCACTGTTTAAATGTCATAAGCCAGGACTGCTTCCACATGAACTGCCCAACCTGCTCCATGCCCTTGGACTTCTGTGCATGTCTCTGAAACACTCCCTTCTTTATATCAACACAGGCATGCCATCAACTAGACTGGAGAACTGGTCCTATTAAAATTCTGCCTATTTTTGGATGAGCATCCTGTGATCCTTTTGTGGTTGTACCAGCCAGCACACAGTGGTGGAGTAGGGTAATGCAGGTCCATCCACATGGTGAGAAAAGAAAAAAACCCAAACAACCATGTATGGCCTTAGAAGTCTTTGTCTTTTCCCCCCATACTCCTACTAGATAGCTGTTGCAGTATTTCACTATGTATGACTAAAGAAGTTATATTTTTTTTCATATCTTATTTAGACCACTGATAAATTAAGAACATACAGTTTTAAAATGGTTGAAACTCCAGAACACATCATAGATACTGACAGATCAGCTAAACAGCCAGGTCAAATGCTCAAAATGGAATTCATCATCAGAGCTAATAAATGTATGATTCTGTTAAAATTTCCATAAGTACTGGGAAATGTGGTCAAAATGCTGTATTTTTGTACATACACCTTACAGAGCAATTTGGACTAGCAGCATATCATAAACTTCCAAAGAGTGCAGAATAAAAAAATGGGAGATGGATTGATACTGCACAAACCTTAGGTGAAGTTCACTTTCCATTTAGAAAAATGATATTGTGATTCAAATAATAAAATTTTCTAATCTATTTTTAAAGCAGTTATTACTTTTATTGTTTATTACAAGTATCAATTTTCAAGGAAGAGTTAAGACACAGGTCCTAAACATAAATATTTGATTAAGCAATCACAATATCACAAAGACAAATACCACTTAGAGTGTTTTCAGATCTAGAAATTTTGTTCTGAAGTCCTCCTTTACTTTACAATGATGGAATTGTTTATATAATTTTTGACATCAGTCAGCACTGTTGCAAATTAATATGGCATGTCTATCTGTTCAACTGAACCAAAAGCTTGGCATAGAAACCTTCTGCGAAGGTCTCAAAATTAATTTCCATATTCTCGCAAATATCAACTGGAATCTAAAAAAACATTCTGATTAGACATCACAGCATTAGCAAGTTCTTATTGGTGCAGACAGGATCTCATTGTTGCCATTAAATAACTTACTGGACGCTGACTCTTGGTATCCATTTACAACTGAAAATGGCATTACTTCATGGGCAAATCCCAAGTTCCTTAGGAGCCATCAGCAATTCTCAGACAGAGTTCACCCATGCCTGCAGATGTCCCAGGCCTTATCTACACCAAGATGTTTACATAATGTCAATAAAAATGAGGTAATCGAAACCAACACCTTCCAAAACTGAGACAGGCAGAATGCACTGGCCAAATCACAGCTCTAATTCTATTGCCTGTTCCTTTTGGAAGTTCTGCTTGTATGAAAGCACCACATGACTTTTATTGATTATTTATTTGATATTAAATATTTCACAGTGTGTTTTAATTCTCACAAGACTTCAACAGAGGAAGGGATCTTGAGGGTGGAAGAAAAAAAAAGAGTTTTTTGAGGTCAACACATATAAGTCGTTTTTTTTCTTTTCCCATGATTTCTGGATTCCTCTTCCACAGGCATACCCTGGGGGTGAGCTAGAAAATGGAGGAAAGAAAGTCCTCTCAGAGTGTTCTGGGAACTGTGGCATGAGGAGTAGTAACTGTATGGTATCAGAACAACACTAGAAAAAATATGCATGCTTCCACTAAGCTGAGAAACATGGAAGGGCTGGTGAAAACAGGTGCATGAGGTAGGCAATCCCATTCTGCAGGCTGGAAGAAGCAGAAGAAATAATGCAAATTAACAAGGTCAGTGACCTATCCTTATAGATTGTTTTGGAATTGCATTGCTTAACTGAAGAATAATTTATGCATTTAATCTTACTACTGAGAAAGATAGGGGAGAGGTTGTAGTATCCCTTAAGTGCCCTAATAACCACTTTCTTTTTGAAGACCTTTGTGCTTTAAATGCAGAAAGAGTAAAACAAACAAGTATTTTTTTTAAATAAAATTCAATAGTTTAAAAAAACCCCACAATATACTGCCTGTCCCCCCGAGGAGAACATAAATCACATATGATTAGGATTAATTTCTTGTAAAGCTCTTTCTTTTTTTTTTTTGTCAGAGGACTACTGAAATGTCTGGCAGCACTGACCACCCATGGCCTCCTACCCAGATTTTGGGTTGTGTCTCCTCACTTTCCAAAAGCTGGCTTCGATTTACTCATCTCCCAACTCTCCAAGACTGCATCTTGGTGCTGCTTTTCAAAGGTGACCAGGTGTGTTGTTCATTGTCTCTCTTTTCATGCTCTTTATCTCAGACTTACAAAGCACAGTTCTCCCCCATGTCCCCCAAACTTTGTGGTTCACAACTGGCATTTTTCCACACCTGTTGCCTAGCTCTTCAAAATGGGCACAAATCCCACGGGGTTTCCCAGAGGTCTACTGCCACCTTGAAGCATAGCTGGTGCTCTTCTCCCTCAGCGTCCCCCACCTGAATGCTTCTCCCTCTGGGCTCCTGATCCTTCATTTGGTTGCAAAACTGCTGTCCTCTTTGTGACGGGGAAGCAAGAATGCAGAGGGGCTTGAACATGCTCCTCTCCCAAGATGCAAAAACATGATGGATCTCAGTGGGAGACCTTTCTTTCACCTGCATCATGACTGCTCAGTAATGATGAGCATGACCTAAGGATGTGAACACTTCCTAGCTAGAATCAGATAAGATAGGGACAGTTAAGACATCTGTTTTTGAACAGACGTACATGAGTGTCAAACCACTGAGGCTGACTCACAATGTAGAATACTATGTCAAATCTTATTGTATTCAGATCTCAAACAAGAACAAGACCACTGAGGTCAGTATAATAAAGGATTAGGGACATTGCTAGGAACATTGCTGTAAAGTCACTAACAACTGCACTGGAAAAGTTACTCAAGGCATCACCTACTTCTCCTGCTAATATGAACTACACATGCCTATATAATTTCTGTTTGTCTAAACCACTTTAAAAATGCCAGTGATGGAGAAACCCTAGAAAGTGAGAGCTCAATAACACTATTGCTAATTGTTAGAACCTTCTTCCTAATATCTAACCTTGCTAACTTTTCAGCCTACTCAGTGAACATGGAAAAAATGCTGCAGACATGGACATACTTTAAGTATGTCATCATACCTCTCCATCATCTTTAGACCAAACAAAACAAATTGCTCTAAATATTCTCCAGATTGTTCCAATTGTTCACACCTTCTGTGGACTTTATCCAGCTTTAAGGAAAACATGGACTTAGTTAAAATAGCCTCCAACAAATTACTTTCTGATGTTGAATGAAGGACTTCTTCACACACATTACAGACAACAACACTCCTTTGCTGCAAGACAATACTGTTGATTCCCATTGTGTTTGTGATTCACTGTAATGATTCATATTACCTTAAGAGGAATTCTTGTTTTATACTCCACCCTACATTCCTTCCAGTGCAACTATAGAAACACTAGGTAAGAATTGTAATAAACTCATACTGAAAATAACTCAGCTACCTTCAAAACAGTTTTACCATCCAGCACATACAAATAGTAGCTTAACTGAAAAAAACAAACAAAAAAACAACAAAAAAACCAAACCAAACCAAAAAGTAAAAAAGAAATGTCTTCTTGGTTTGGTCAATATATCTCAGTATTAACTTAATTAATCTCCAGGAGGAAAACCTGTTAACCCCGCTAGCTAGGATTAACATTTCACTATACTCATCCGATTTTGCAACCCTTTCCTGGCATCATAAAAGTTTTGTTGTAAAATTTAAGCCAAATAATTTCTTGGAACTAGTGTGGTTTAATTAAGTTTCTAAAAAAGGAATACAGAAGAAATTATCTCAGAAATGTTATGGATTTTTATGATGTTTCAGAATGCTTTCAAAATTTTCAGTTATCACATTCAATGGTTACTGAATAAAGATACATTCCTAAAAGTAATTTGGTGTGTGGATAGTTCCACAGTGTCAGTACAAACTGAGTATCACTCTGATAGGCTATCAGTAAACTTCCTACATGAGATGAACAAACAGGGTTCTGAAAGATGTAGTTTATTACAACTAATACTGAGGTTAATTTTTGACCCCAACCTTCCCCAGTGTATTACTGCTGCAAATAGGTTGCATATCTAAGCATACATCTTGTTTCAATTGTTGTAATGCTGACCTTATTTTAAACTCCATGTGTATGCAAGCTCAAATTTATCCTTGTTTGCTTGCAGGTTGCTTGCTCTGGAGACTAGTTGGCTATTACAACGGACACAGTAACACACACTTTAGCAAACATGACATCACGTTTCATTTTGCTGACCTATTAACATATTTTTACCCTAGCTTTATAATGAATGATTGTTTCATTTCCTCAGCACAGGTAACAGAATAGTGCTATGTGCATCGGAGAGATACAAACTCAGCCTAAACTAATGGTGTTACTGATGAGTTGCAAGCAATCTGCACATCCTTTTTTCCACATTCCTATCTATCCAGGGAGCGTACTTACCCAGTTCACAACAGCAGCAGGGTAAGAAGTCAGTATGAACTAAATGGTAGTATCTTGAATATATCTATACACCTAAGCAGAGGTGTAAGTACGAGATTAGCTGTTTATTCATGAGCACACTCTATGCAGTGCACCATGGAAGATTTGCTATGATGTCATAACTAAAACCTTTCAAATGAATATGCAGAAGCACGCTGAACAAAGATTGCACAAAATTATAGCATTTCCTAATTTTCAGTTGCTTGATTTTGACACCTTAACATGCTTCTTTTCTCACACAGCTGTAGGCACGCTTGAAAACAGACATACCACAGGTCAAGCAACTGTCAACACAAGAGCAGAAGCACTGCTTTATATTCCATTTACACCAAGCTGTTTTGTTAAATTTCCATGGCCTCTGTTACTGCAAGGTCATGGTGAACAGGAGTCACAGCTGTAATTCCATGTCAGTGTGAAGTCAGGTTTGGGCCATCTGTTTCTGCCTCCCGGGCACTGGGCATACCTAACATTTTGTTCTAGACCTTTTGCCACTTCTCTTTCCCATACTCCCAGCCCAAGCCCTGGATCTCCTTGCTTCTGAGAAAAGTGAAAATACAGGAAGAGTTAAAGGCCAAACAAGAACAGAACACTGCTGACAGAAGGTCAGAAAAAAACAGGATGACACCTAAGAACCACTGAGGGACCACCTTAAACAACCCATACTATGTATCTCTTCCTCCAATATAGTGATCCCAAAATGCCATGAATTTATGTTATGTGCTACCCACACTGGCATCCCAACTAGTAACAACACAATAACAATACAATATGCCCATAAAGTACATGTTTTCTATGGACAGAGTTTCCAAAAACCACAACAGTCTTGGGGTACATGGGGTAAGAGAGGGTAAGGAAGTGAATTCCCAAATACAGAGTGAAATAAAATGGGTCTTTGTTACCAGATAAACAGGACAATACATGGGTGATGCCTGTCATCCCTTCTGTGTCCCAGGGTGCTTGCTGGACACATTGAGCATTGAGGGCATTTGTGACAACTATTATGCAGTACCTCACAAGCCTGCCAAAAGGCCAACAAGAAATGAAGAGGAAATGCAGACACGTGTTCAAAGGCTCAGAAAAACAAGTGAGAGACTGCTTAAGATGGTACAGGCTTTCATGAATGGGAAACACAAGGAGAAAAGTTAGAGGGCTTCATTGCACTGAAATGAGTTATCAAAAAATCTTATTATACCAAGAGATCTGGTCTTGCATTGCAAAAGCAGTCTTACTTAGTACCCAGGTACTCTCCTAGTTTCTAAGATGCCAGGTGTCTACTGTGAGGACAGGCTAAATCACCAAGAGATGATGCATCACCTTCTTCTAAATTAAAAACTAAATTAGTTTTTAAAATAAAATGACTCATGTTGTTTCATTTGAACCAAAGTTCACCCTTCCTCCCTGAACCCTTGCACTAACAGCATTGTTTGAAGGATGTACCTGAAGGAAGTGCTTGTGCCATCCCTACAAGACATGTTGATTTTTAAAGATAAGAGATTTTTATTTCCTCTCCCTTCCAAAATCAAGCTCTTCTTGCACCTTAAGCAAAAATCCATGCATTTGTGTAAGATATACGGCACAAACAGCCATCCCTTACCTCCTCCCCCAACAGACATGTGGTATGATTACAATAAGCCACACTGAAAACACATTTTCCATCTGAATTCAGAAATTCCCAGTGAGACACGAAGCACACAAAACAAGCACAGTATATTGAAAATGTTCCCACCCATTTATCCTAGCACTAACTGCACAAGTACTGACAAGTGCCTTGCAATGAAACCACATCCATTTCTCATTTAATAAAAGGGCAAGTATCTCTGACAGTCATAGATCTTTATGATCACATCACATCACTATGCTGTTAAAAATGAAACAAGACCTAAGGGGTATACCCTGGACAGTTCTCTTTGGAACCCCTGCACTATTAACTGTGTTAATACCTCCACGTCCACTCTTCAAGTCACTGTAGAAAAATACAAGATAACTCTTCCCAACTTATTATAGTATAATATAGCAGTATATATATACACTCGCATAAATGTGTAATTGTAGCAGAAAAAAATGTATAGCAGAAACCCCAAGAAATTACCAAACTGTAATGGTGAACTAAGGTTTGATAACCATCTATAGGGATGTACTTATTCTCCCTGTGGCAGTTGTATTTATCACAATTATTTTCTGATAATAAGTGTGAACAAGAACCTAATTGTTTTGTGTTTATTTACAAATTGTTACATTTTCTTTCTAAACTGTTTGATAACTGGCATACTAGAACTGAAAATAGTTTGAGAAATCAGTTGCCTTCAATAAAGTTGCAACTAAAAATTGTAAAGTCTTGACTTTGCTCTGTACATAAGTCCTAGTGATTTGAACGGCGGCAAGAAGATTTCTAGCTTCCATTAAATATTCTTAATGTCATGAGGCAGAACTATTTGTAGACTATAAATGGGGAATCTTCCTAACAAATAATATCTCTGCTGAAGATGATGGCTAGGAAAACCAACATCTTGATAGAAGTAAATAGAATAAAAACAGAACAAAAGTCTTGTTACCAAGGCACAGATGAAGCAACAGGAACTACTGCTTAAAAGTGCCAAAGATCATTAGTTTGTTATAGAATCATAGAGTGGTTTGTGTTGGAAGGGGCCTTTAAAGGTCATCTAGTCCAAACCCATTTCACGCGAAACGACACCTTTCACTAAGTCATGTTGCTCAAAGCCCCATCCAAGCTGACTTCCAGGGATGCTCAGAACTTCTCTGGGCAACCTGTTCCAGTGTTTCACCACCCTCATAGTAAACAATTTCTTCCTTTTATCCTATCTAAATCTACTCGCTTCTAATTTAAAAATATTACCCCTTGTCCTATCACTACAAGTCACGGTAAAGTGTATCTCCCCATCTTTCTCATATGCCCCCTTTAAGTACTGAATGGCCACAGGAATATAAGGCACATTGATAGATTTCTCTGGTATTAAAGTTACCTGGTAGTCTCTCTTATAAGCTCCATTTTTAATTGCTTGGGATTCTAATGAATTGTTTATACATTTTTTGAAGGGAGATGATCTTTACATCAATTACATTTCTGACATCCCTAAGGAAACACAGCTAAATTATAAACCTGCGTTAACACAGGTTTCCTTACACACTACAGAGGCTAAGCCCAGAGCTGTATTTTCCAAAGGTGCACTTGCAGTGACTTACTTTTACGCACAGCTACGAGACTTCTCCAGGTGCAGCTCTGACCTGTCATCTGACAGCCTAGAGTAGATTTTAGTGACAGCAATGAATCCTTTTCCCTTGCATTCTCAGTCCCTTCCACTGCTACTGGATCAAACAAAATGAGGGAAGGAGCTGTCTGATTTTAATGCAAAAGGGACAAAAAGACAGACTGGATGGAATGAACCAAGAGAAAGCAAACAGTGAATTCTGGAACTGGGTGCTGTCAGGAGAACACTGGCTACAGCAGAACCAGATGAGAGGAAGACTGACCACTCCTTAGTACTGGAGATCTGAGAGGGAAAACACTGTAGAGACCGGTAGCTGGCACATATGTACATGCCTGTTTGAAAGGGAGATTAGATAAAAACCGAGATGAGAAGACTACAATTTACTGGACAAGGTGATTAGAAGCAGAAGATTAAGAACCCGTGAAGTGGTTTCTAATGATAAAGTAAACAAAACACCACAGCAAATGAGACCGAAAGAGACAGGGAGGGAATTCGGAGGGATGGGCTATGACTGTGCGGGTGCTTAGCAAGGAGGCTGAGACTAAGATGAGAAAGGTGTAAACAGTATTAGCTGGGTGGATGATTAACAGGAACTGTGCTTTTAGTGTGGAGTAATTTATAAGAAAGAAAAAAAAAAAAAAAAAAAAAGGCCCTCAATGTCAATTAAGACACACAAAATTTCAAGTGCATTTTATCTTCATGTCTCTGTACTCTTTTTCTACCTGTAAAGGGGGAACAAAGCAGACCTCCTCAATTCACGACTGTATTTCATGACCATCACAGAAAGCCCATGAAAAGATCAATTTTTTCATCAGAACACCATAAAACAGAGTATATTCATTACATGCT